>CAJZBS010000037.1:10000-23169 GCA_914767935.1 Coremacera marginata | reverse complement strand
ATTATCATTATCATTATCATTATCATTATCATTATCATTATCATTATCATTATCATTATCATTATCATTATCATTATCATTATCATTATCATTATCATTATCATTATCATTATCATTATCATTATCATTATCATTATCATTATCATTATCATTATCATTATCATTATCATTATCATTATCATTATCATTATCATTATCATTATCATTATCATTATCATTATCATTATCATTATCATTATCATTATCATTATCATTATCATTATCATTATCATTATCATTATCATTATCATTATCATTATCATTATCATTATCATTATCATTATCATTATCATTATCATTATCATTATCATTATCATTATCATTATCATTATCATTATCATTATCATTATCATTATCATTATCATTATCATTATCATTATCATTATCATTATCATTATCATTATCATTATCATTATCATTATCATTATCATTATCATTATCATTATCATTATCATTATCATTATCATTATCATTATCATTATCATTATCATTATCATTATCATTATCATTATCATTATCATTATCATTATCATTATCATTATCATTATCATTATCATTATCATTATCATTATCATTATCATTATCATTATCATTATCATTATCATTATCATTATCATTATCATTATCATTATCATTATCATTATCATTATCATTATCATTATCATTATCATTATCATTATCATTATCATTATCATTATCATTATCATTATCATTATCATTATCATTATCATTATCATTATCATTATCATTATCATTATCATTATCATTATCATTATCATTATCATTATCATTATCATTATCATTATCATTATCATTATCATTATCATTATCATTATCATTATCATTATCATTATCATTATCATTATCATTATCATTATCATTATCATTATCATTATCATTATCATTATCATTATCTAAACAAATTCGCTTGTTCCTTTGGAATTTATCCTTGTTGGCGATTTGAGCTGGAAAGATTTTTCTGTAGTCAGCGCCTAGAATTGTACACAAAGTCTGTGCAATAGGTGCTCAGAAATTTGTATACAAAATTAAGGAAGATAAGAAAAACATAGGCAGTAAAAGTTCAATGTAAACAATTTTATTAATAACTTCTTACTTTTGATATTGACTTCAATAAGTGAAGAATATTGCGTTAAATTTCCAATATGGTGGATGCCGGTGAGATGAATAAAAAACTCAAAGAAACACAACTTACTTGCTCCTAATCAATATGTGATTAACGAAGGAGGCAAAAAACCGCTTGTCGGATAAGCCGACCGGGCGACTCGTCAGAGCATCGATACAGGAATATCGATACTCGAACGAGTCGATAAGTAGGTATGTGGAATCTATGTTTTACAAAATCTTTTACAATTTAGGGTTGGGAAGTAAACATTATCATTATCATTATCATTATTATCATTATCATTATCATTATCATTATCATTATCATTATCATTATCATTATCATTATCATTATCATTATCATTATCATTATCATTATCATTATCATTATCATTATCATTATCATTATCATTATCATTATCATTATCATTATCATTATCATTATCATTATCATTATCATTATCATTATCATTATCATTATCATTATCATTATCATTATCATTATCATTATCATTATCATTATCATTATCATTATCATTATCATTATCATTATCATTATCATTATCATTATCATTATCATTATCATTATCATTATCATTATCATTATCATTATCATTATCATTATCATTATCATTATCATTATCATTATCATTATCATTATCATTATCATTATCATTATCATTATCATTATCATTATCATTATCATTATCATTATCATTATCATTATCATTATCATTATCATTATCATTATCATTATCATTATCATTATCATTATCATTATCATTATCATTATCATTATCATTATCATTATCATTATCATTATCATTATCATTATCATTATCATTATCATTATCATTATCATTATCATTATCATTATCATTATCATTATCATTATCATTATCATTATCATTATCATTATCATTATCATTATCATTATCATTATCATTATCATTATCATTATCATTATCATTATCATTATCATTATCATTATCATTATCATTATCATTATCATTATCATTATCATTATCATTATCATTATCATTATCATTATCATTATCATTATCATTATCATTATCATTATCATTATCATTATCATTATCATTATCATTATCATTATCATTATCATTATCATTATCATTATCATTATCATTATCATTATCATTATCATTATCATTATCATTATCATTATCATTATCATTATCATTATCATTATCATTATCATTATCATTATCATTATCATTATCATTATCATTATCATTATCATTATCATTATCATTATCATTATCATTATCATTATCATTATCATTATCATTATCATTATCATTATCATTATCATTATCATTATCATTATCATTATCATTATCATTATCATTATCATTATCATTATCATTATCATTATCATTATCATTATCATTATCATTATCATTATCATTATCATTATCATTATTATCATTATCATTATCATTATCATTATCATTATCATTATCATTATCATTATCATTATCATTATCATTATCATTATCATTATCATTATCATTATCATTATCATTATCATTATCATTATCATTATCATTATCATTATCATTATCATTATCATTATCATTATCATTATCATTATCATTATCATTATCATTATCATTATCATTATCATTATCATTATCATTATCATTATCATTATCATTATCATTATCATTATCATTATCATTATCATTATCATTATCATTATCATTATCATTATCATTATCATTATCATTATCATTATCATTATCATTATCATTATCATTATCATTATCATTATCATTATCATTATCATTATCATTATCATTATCATTATCATTATCATTATCATTATCATTATCATTATCATTATCATTATCATTATCATTATCATTATCATTATCATTATCATTATCATTATCATTATCATTATCATTATCATTATCATTATCATTATCATTATCATTATCATTATCATTATCATTATCATTATCATTATCATTATCATTATCATTATCATTATCATATCATTATCATTATCATTATCATTATCATTATCATTATCATTATCATTATCATTATCATTATCATTATCATTATCATTATCATTATCATTATCATTATCATTATCATTATCATTATCATTATCATTATCATTATATTATCATTATCATTATCATTATCATTATCATTATCATTATCATTATCATTATCATTATCATTATCATTATCATTATCATTATCATTATCATTATCATTATCATTATCATTATCATTATCATTATCATTATCATTATCATTATCATTATCATTATCATTATCATTATCATTATCATTATCATTATCATTATCATTATCATTATCATTATCATTATCATTATCATTATCATTATCATTATCATTATCATTATCATTATCATTATCATTATCATTATCATTATCATTATCATTATCATTATCATTATCATTATCATTATCATTATCATTATCATTATCATTATCATTATCATTATCATTATCATTATCATTATCATTATCATTATCATTATCATTATCATTATCATTATCATTATCATTATCATTATCATTATCATTATCATTATCATTATCATTATCATTATCATTATCATTATCATTATCATTCATCATTATCATTATCATTATCATTATCATTATCATTATCATTATCATTATCATTATCATTATCATTATCATTATCATTATCATTATCATTATCATTATCATTATCATTATCATTATCATTATCATTATCATTATCATTATCATTATCATTATCATTATCATTATCATTATCATTATCATTATCATATCATTATCATTATCATTATCATTATCATTATCATTATCATTATCATTATCATTATCATTATCATTATCATTATCATTATCATTATCATTATCATTATCATTATCATTATCATTATCATTATCATTATCATTATCATTATCATTATCATTATCATTATCATTATCATTATCATTATCATTATCATTATCATTATCATTATCATTATCATTATCATTATCATTATCATTATCATTATCATTATCATTATCATTATCATTATCATTATCATTATCATTATCATTATCATTATCATTATCATTATCATTATCATTATCATTATCATTATCATTATCATTATCATTATCATTCATTATCATTATCATTATCATTATCATTATCATTATCATTATCATTATCATTATCATTATCATTATCATTATCATTATCATTATCATTATCATTATCATTATCATTATCATTATCATTATCATTATCATTATCATCATTATCATTATCATTATCATTATCATTATCATTATCATTATCATTATCATTATCATTATCATTATCATATCATTATCATTATCATTATCATTATCATTATCATTATCATTATCATTATCATTATCATTATCATTATCATTATCATTATCATTATCATTATCATTATCATTATCATTATCATTATCATTATCATTATCATTATCTAAACAAATTCGCTTGTTCCTTTGGAATTTATCCTTGTTGGCGATTTGAGCTGGAAAGATTTTTCTGTAGTCAGCGCCTAGAATTGTACACAAAGTCTGTGCAATAGGTGCTCAGAAATTTGTATACAAAATTAAGGAAGATAAGAAAAACATAGGCAGTAAAAGTTCAATGTAAACAATTTTATTAATAACTTCTTACTTTTGATATTGACTTCAATAAGTGAAGAATATTGTGTTGAATTTCCAATATGGTGGATGCCGGTGAGATGAATAAAAAACTCAAAGAAACACAACTTACTTGCTCCTAATCAATATGTGATTAACGAAGGAAGCAAAAAACCGCTCGTCGGATAAGCCGACCGAGCGACTCGTCAGAGCATCGATACAGGAATATCGATACTCGAACGAGTCGATAAGTAGGTATGTGGAATCTATGTTTTACAAAATCTTTTACAATTTAGGGTTGGGACGTAAACATTATCATTATCATTATCATTATCATTATCATTATCATTATCATTATCATTATCATTATCATTATCATTATCATTATCATTATCATTATCATTATCATTATCATTATCATTATCATTATCATTATCATTATCATTATCATTATCATTATCATTATCATTATCATTATCATTATCATTATCATTATCATTATCATTATCATTATCATTATCATTATCATTATCATTATCATTATCATTATCATTATCATTATCATTATCATTATCATTATCATTATCATTATCATTATCATTATCATTATCATTATCATTATCATTATCATTATCATTATCATTATCATTATCATTATCATTATCATTATCATTATCATTATCATTATCATTATCATTATCATTATCATTATCATTATCATTATCATTATCATTATCATTATCATTATCATTATCATTATCATTATCATTATCATTATCATTATCATTATCATTATCATTATCATTATCATTATCATTATCATTATCATTATCATTATCATTATCATTATCATTATCATTATCATTATCATTATCATTATCATTATCATTATCATTATCATTATCATTATCATTATCATTATCATTATCATTATCATTATCATTATCATTATCATTATCATTATCATTATCATTATCATTATCATTATCATTATCATTATCATTATCATTAATTTTTTCATTATCATTAGCATTAGCATTATCATTAGCATTATCATTATCATTATCATTATCATTATCATTATCATTATCATTATCATTATCATTATCATTATCATTATCATTATCATTATCATTATCATTATCAATATCATTATCATTATCATATCATTATCATTATCATTATCATTATCATTATCATTATCATTATCATTATCATTATCATTATCATTATCATTATCATTATCATTATCATTATCATTATCATTATCATTATCATTATCATTATCATTATCATTATCATTATCATTATCATTATCATTATCATTATCATTATCATTATCATTATCATTATCATCATTATCATTATCATTATCATTATCATTATCATTATCATTATCATTATCATTATCATTATCATTATCATTATCATTATCATTATCATTATCATTATCATTATCATTATCATTATCATTATCATTATCATTATCATTATCATTATCATTATCATTATCATTATCATTATCATTATCATTATCATTATCATTATCATTATCATTATCATTATCATTATCATTATCATTATCATTATCATTATCATTATCATTATCATTATCATTATCATTATCATTATCATTATCATTATCATTATCATTATCATTATCATTATCATTATCATTATCATTATCATTATCATTATCATTATCATTATCATTATCATTATCATTATCATTATCATTATCATTATCATTATCATTATCATTATCATTATCATTATCATTATCATTATCATTATCATTATCATTATCATTATCATTATCATTATCATTATCATTATCATTATCATTATCATTATCATTATCATTATCATTATCATTATCATTATCATTATCATTATCATTATCATTATCATTATCATTATCATTATCATTATCATTATCATTATCATTATCATTATCATTATCATTATCATTATCATTATCATTATCATTATCATTATCATTATCATTATCATTATCATTATCATTATCATTATCATTATCATTATCATTATCATTATCATTATCATTATCATTATCATTATCATTATCATTATCATTATCATTATCATTATCATTATCATTATCATTATCATTATCATTATCATTATCATTATCATTATCATTATCGTTATCGTTATCATTATCGTTATCGTTATCATTATCATTATCATTATCATTATCATTATCATTATCATTATCATTATCATTATCATTATCATTATCATTATCATTATCATTATCATTATCATTATCATTATCATTATCATTATCATTATCATTATCATTATCATTATCATTATCATTATCATTATCATTATCATTATCATTATCATTATCATTATCATTATCATTATCATTATCATTATCATTATCATTATCATTATCATTATCATTATCATTATCATTATCATTATCATTATCATTATCATTATCATTATCATTATCATTATCATTATCATTATCATTATCATTATCATTATCATTATCATTATCATTATCATTATCATTATCATTATCATTATCATTATCATTATCATTATCATTATCATTATCATTATCATTATCATTATCATTATCATTATCATTATCATTATCATTATCATTATCATTATCATTATCATTATCATTATCATTATCATTATCATTATCATTATCATTATCATTATCATTATCATTATCATTATCATTATCATTATCATTATCATTATCATTATCATTATCATTATCATTATCATTATCATTATCATTATCATTATCATTATCATTATCATTATCATTATCATTATCATTATCATTATCATTATCATTATCATTATCATTATCATTATCATTATCATTATCATTATCATTATCATTATCATTATCATTATCATTATCATTATCATTATCATTATCATTATCATTATCATTATCATTATCATTATCATTATCATTATCATTATCATTATCATTATCATTATCATTATCATTATCATTATCATTATCATTATCATTATCATTATCATTATCATTATCATTATCATTATCATTATCATTATCATTATCATTATCATTATCATTATCATTATCATTATCATTATCTAAACAAATTCGCTTGTTCCTTTGGAATTTATCCTTGTTGGCGATTTGAGCTGGAAAGATTTTTCTGTAGTCAGCGCCTAGAATTGTACACAAAGTCTGTGCAATAGGTGCTCAGAAATTTGTATACAAAATTAAGGAAGATAAGAAAAACATAGGCAGTAAAAGTTCAATGTAAACAATTTTATTAATAACTTCTTACTTTTGATATTGACTTCAATAAGTGAAGAATATTGCGTTAAATTTCCAATATGGTGGATGCCGGTGAGATGAATAAAAAACTCAAAGAAACACAACTTACTTGCTCCTAATCAATATGTGATTAACGAAGGAGGCAAAAAACCGCTTGTCGGATAAGTCGACCGGGCGACTCGTCAGAGCATCGATACAGGAATATCGATACTCGAACGAGTCGATAAGTAGGTATGTGGAATCTATGTTTTACAAAATCTTTTACAATTTAGGGTTGGGAAGTAAACATTATCATTATCATTATCATTATCATTATTATCATTATCATTATCATTATCATTATCATTATCATTATCATTATCATTATCATTATCATTATCATTATCATTATCATTATCATTATCATTATCATTATCATTATCATTATCATTATCATTATCATTATCATTATCATTATCATTATCATTATCATTATCATTATCATTATCATTATCATTATCATTATCATTATCATTATCATTATCATTATCATTATCATTATCATTATCATTATCATTATCATTATCATTATCATTATCATTATCATTATCATTATCATTATCATTATCATTATCATTATCATTATCATTATCATTATCATTATCATTATCATTATCATTATCATTATCATTATCATTATCATTATCATTATCATTATCATTATCATTATCATTATCATTATCATTATCATTATCATTATCATTATCATTATCATTATCATTATCATTATCATTATCATTATCATTATCATTATCATTATCATTATCATTATCATTATCATTATCATTATCATTATCATTATCATTATCATTATCATTATCATTATCATTATCATTATCATTATCATTATCATTATCATTATCATTATCATTATCATTATCATTATCATTATCATTATCATTATCATTATCATTATCATTATCATTATCATTATCATTATCATTATCATTATCATTATCATTATCATTATCATTATCATTATCATTATCATTATCATTATCATTATCATTATCATTATCATTATCATTATCATTATCATTATCATTATCATTATCATTATCATTATCATTATCATTATCATATCATTATCATTATCATTATCATTATCATTATCATTATCATTATCATTATCATTATCATTATCATTATCATTATCATTATCATTATCATTATCATTATCATTATCATTATCATTATCATTATCATTATCATTATCATTATCATTATCATTATCATTATCATTATCATTATCATTATCATTATCATTATCATTATCATTATCATTATCATTATCATTATCATTTATCATTATCATTATCATTATCATTATCATTATCATTATCATTATCATTATCATTATCATTATCATTATCATTATCATTATCATTATCATTATCATTATCATTATCATTATCATTATCATTATCATTATCATTATCATTATCATTATCATTATCATTATCATTATCATTATCATTATCATTATCATTATCATTATCATTATCATTATCATTATCATTATCATTATCATTCATTATCATTATCATTATCATTATCATTATCATTATCATTATCATTATCATTATCATTATCATTATCATTATCATTATCATTATCATTATCATTATCATTATCATTATCATTATCATTATCATTATCATTATCATTATCATTATCATTATCATTATCATTATCATTATCATTATCATTTATCATTATCATTATCATTATCATTATCATTATCATTATCATTATCATTATCATTATCATTATCATTATCATTATCATTATCATTATCATTATCATTAATTTTTTCATTATCATTAGCATTAGCATTAGCATTATCATTATCATTATCATTATCATTATCATTATCATTATCATTATCATTATCATTATCATTATCATTATCATTATCATTATCATTATCATTATCATTATCATTATCATTATCATTATCATTATCATTATCATTATCATTATCATTATCATTATCATTATCATTATCATTATCATTATCATTATCATTATCATTATCATTATCATTATCATTATCATTATCATTATCATTATCATTATCATTATCATTATCATTATCATTATCATTATCATTATCATTATCATTATCATTATCATTATCATTATCATTATCATTATCATTATCATTATCATTATCATTATCATTATCATTATCATTATCATTATCATTATCATTATCATTATCATTATCATTATCATTATCATTATCATTATCATTATCATTATCATTATCATTATCATTATCATTATCATTATCATTATCATTATCATTATCATTATCATTATCATTATCATTATCATTATCATTATCATTATCATTATCATTATCATTATCATTATCATTATCATTATCATTATCATTATCATTATCATTATCATTATCATTATCATTATCATTATCATTATCATTATCATTATCATTATCATTATCATTATCATTATCATTATCATTATCATTATCATTATCATTATCATTATCATTATCATTATCATTATCATTATCATTATCATTATCATTATCATTATCATTATCATTATCATTATCATTATCATTATCATTATCATTATCATTATCATTATCATTATCATTATCATTATCATTATCATTATCATTATCATTATCATTATCATTATCATTATCATTATCATTATCATTATCATTATCATTATCATTATCATTATCATTATCATTATCATTATCATTATCATTATCATTATCATTATCATTATCATTATCATTATCATTATCATTATCATTATCATTATCATTATCATTATCATTATCATTATCATTATCATTATCATTATCATTATCATTATCATTATCATTATCATTATCATTATCATTATCATTATCATTATCATTATCATTATCATTATCATTATCATTATCATTATCTAAACAAATTCGCTTGTACCTTTGGAATTTATCCTTGTTGGCGATTTGAGCTGGAAAGATTTTTCTGTAGTCAGCGCCTAGAATTGTACACAAAGTCTGTGCAATAGGTGCTCAGAAATTTGTATACAAAATTAAGGAAGATAAGAAAAACATAGGCAGTAAAAGTTCAATGTAAACAATTTTATTAATAACTTCTTACTTTTGATATTGACTTCAATAAGTGAAGAATATTGTGTTGAATTTCCAATATGGTGGATGCCGGTGAGATGAATAAAAAACTCAAAGAAACACAACTTACTTGCTCCTAATCAATATGTGATTAACGAAGGAAGCAAAAAACCGCTCGTCGGATAAGCCGACCGAGCGACTCGTCAGAGCATCGATACAGGAATATCGATACTCGAACGAGTCGATAAGTAGGTATGTGGAATCTATGTTTTACAAAATCTTTTACAATTTAGGGTTGCGACGTAAACATTATCATTATCATTATCATTATCATTATCATTATCATTATCATTATCATTATCATTATCATTATCATTATCATTATCATTATCATTATCATTATCATTATCATTATCATTATCATTATCATTATCATTATCATTATCATTATCATTATCATTATCATTATCATTATCATTATCATTATCATTATCATTATCATTATCATTATCATTATCATTATCATTATCATTATCATTATCATTATCATTATCATTATCATTATCATTATCATTATCATTATCATTATCATTATCATTATCATTATCATTATCATTATCATTATCATATCATTATCATTATCATTATCATTATCATTATCATTATCATTATCATTATCATTATCATTATCATTATCATTATCATTATCATTATCATTATCATTATCATTATCATTATCATTATCATTATCATTATCATTATCATTATCATTATCATTATCATTATCATTATCATTATCATTATCATTATCATTATCATTATCATTATCATTATCATTATCATTATCATTATCATTATCATTATCATTATCATTATCATTATCATTATCATTATCATTATCATTATCATTATCATTATCATTATCATTATCATTATCATTATCATTATCATTATCATTATCATTATCATTATCATTATCATTATCATTATCATTATCATTATCATTATCATTATCATTATCATTATCATTATCATTATCATTATCATTATCATTATCATTATCATTATCATTATCATTATCATTATCATTATCATTATCATTATCATTATCATTATCATTATCATTATCATTATCATTATCATTATCATTATCATTATCATTATCATTATCATTATCATTATCATTATCATTATCATTATCATTATCATTATCATTATCATTATCATTATCATTATCATTATCATTATCATTATCATTATCATTATCATTATCATTATCATTATCATTATCATTATCATTATCATTATCATTATCATTATCATTATCATTATCATTATCATTATCATTATCATTATCATTATCATTATCATTATCATTATCATTATCATTATCATTATCATTATCATTATCATTATCATTATCATTATCATTATCATTATCATTATCATTATCATTATCATTATCATTATCATTATCATTATCATTATCATTATCATTATCATTATCATTATCATTATCATTATCATTATCATTATCATTATCATTATCATTATCATTATCATTATCATTATCATTATCATTATCATTATCATTATCATTATCATTATCATTATCATTATCATTATCATTATCATTATCATTATCATTATCATTATCATTATCATTATCATTATCATTATCATTATCATTATCATTATCATTATCATTATCATTATCATTATCATTATCATTATCATTATCATTATCATTATCATTATCATTATCATTATCATTATCATTATCATTATCATTATCATTATCATTATCATTATCATTATCTAAACAAATTCGCTTGTTCCTTTGGAATTTATCCTTGTTGGCGATTTGAGCTGGAA
>CAJZBS010000037.1:5000-7500 GCA_914767935.1 Coremacera marginata | reverse complement strand
CATTATCATTATCATTATCATTATCATTATCATTATCATTATCATTATCATTATCATTATCATTATCACTATCATTATCATTATCATTATCATTATCATTATCATTATCATTATCATTATCATTATCATTATCATTATCATTATCATTATCATTATCATTATCATTATCATTATCATTATCATTATCATTATCATTATCATTATCATTATCATTATCATTATCATTATCATTATCATTATCATTATCATTATCATTATCATTATCATTATCATTATCATTATCATTATCATTATCATTATCATTATCATTATCATTATCATTATCATTATCATTATCATTATCATTATCATTATCATTATCATTATCATTATCATTATCATTATCATTATCATTATCATTATCATTATCATTATCATTATCATTATCTAAACAAATTCGCTTGTTCCTTTGGAATTTATCCTTGTTGGCGATTTGAGCTGGAAAGATTTTTCTGTAGTCAGCGCCTAGAATTGTACACAAAGTCTGTGCAATAGGTGCTCAGAAATTTGTATACAAAATTAAGGAAGATAAGAAAAACATAGGCAGTAAAAGATCAATGTAAACAATTTTATTAATAACTTCTTACTTTTGATATTGACTTCAATAAGTGAAGAATATTGCGTTAAATTTCCAATATGGTGGATGCCGGTGAGATGAATAAAAAACTCAAAGAAACACAACTTACTTGCTCCTAATCAATATGTGATTAACGAAGGAGGCAAAAAACCGCTCGTCGGATAAGCCGACCGGGCGACTCGTCAGAGCATCGATACAGGAATATCGATACTCGAACGAGTCGATAAGTAGGTATGTGGAATCTATGTTTTACAAAATCTTTTACAATTTAGGGTTGGGACGTAAACATTATCATTATCATTATCATTATCATTATCATTATCATTATCATTATCATTATCATTATCATTATCATTATCATTATCATTATCATTATCATTATCATTATCATTATCATTATCATTATCATTATCATTATCATTATCATTATCATTATCATTATCATTATCATTATCATTATCATTATCATTATCATTATCATTATCATTATCATTATCATTATCATTATCATTATCATTATCATTATCATTATCATTATCATTATCATTATCATTATCATTATCATTATCATTATCATTATCATTATCATTATCATTATCATTATCATTATCATTATCATTATCATTATCATTATCATTATCATTATCATTATCATTATCATTATCATTATCATTATCATTATCATTATCATTATCATTATCATTATCATTATCATTATCATTATCATTATCATTATCATTATCATTATCATTATCATTATCATTATCATTATCATTATCATTATCATTATCATTATCATTATCATTATCATTATCATTATCATTATCATTATCATTATCATTATCATTATCATTATCATTATCATTATCATTATCATTATCATTATCATTATCATTATCATTATCATTATCATTATCATTATCATTATCATTATCATTATCATTATCATTATCATTATCATTATCATTATCATTATCATTATCATTATCATTATCATTATCATTATCATTATCATTATCATTATCATTATCATTATCATTATCATTATCATTATCATTATCATTATCATTATCATTATCATTATCATTATCATTATCATTATCATTATCATTATCATTATCATTATCATTATCATTATCATTATCATTATCATTATCATTATCATTATCATTATCATTATCATTATCATTATCATTATCATTATCATTATCATTATCATTATCATTATCATTATCATTATCATTATCATTATCATTATCATTATCATTATCATTATCATTATCATTATCATTATCATTATCATTATCATTATCATTATCATTATCATTATCATTATCATTATCATTATCATTATCATTATCATTATCATTATCATTATCATTATCATTATCATTATCATTATCATTATCATTATCATTATCATTATCATTATCATTATCATTATCATTATCATTATCATTATCATTATCATTATCATTATCATTATCATTATCATTATCATTATCATTATCATTATCATTATCATTATCATTATCATTATCATTATCATTATCATTATCATTATCATTATCATTATCATTATCATTATCATTATCATTATCATTATCATTATCATTATCATTATCATTATCATTATCATTATCATTATCATTATCATTATCATTATCATTATCATTATCATTATCATTATCATTATCATTATCATTATCATTATCATTATCATTATCATTATCATTATCATTATCATTATCATTATCATTATCATTATCATTATCATTATCATTATCATTATCATTATCATTATCATTATCATTATCATTATCATTATCATTATCATTATCATTATCATTATCATTATCATTATCATTATCATTATCATTATCA
>CAJZBS010000036.1:2500-23340 GCA_914767935.1 Coremacera marginata | reverse complement strand
ACGAAGGAAATGCTGGCACAATAAAATCTGCTTTCTACTTGCATTCTGCTGCTGGGCAGATCATATTGATTCTGGCGTTATGTCTTATTGTCAACTACAGTCAAATTAGTGAGCCGGTGGCCAATATACTGCTGTCAAAACACTTGGATGTAATTAAGTATGCTGAGCATATCAAAAGTATTACAACAACTGTTAAAGAACAACTGTTTAGCAATAAAAATAGCTGAAGGCTTAAATGTTTATTTACGTCTTCCGCGTATTGGTCCCCAACAGCATAGAGCGAATCATCCGGATGCGTCACTAAGGGAATACTTCAGACGTTCTTTGTATGTGCCGTATCTAGTTTCAATAATATCATCATTAGAAACAAATTCAGTGAAGATAACTCACCTGCTTTTTATTAAACGTTGTTGCATCCCTCAAAGCTACTCAACACTGATCCAGTCGTTTTGAATATGCATTTGGAAAAATTGTCTGATTTTTACACATTAGGTGGAAGGCAAGCGGAAATACAGCTGTGGCGTTTGTTGTGGTCAAACAAGCCAACATTAGCTTTTGATTTGATAGATTTATATAAAGAATCTACTATGTTTTATCCACAAGTAAACAAAAGCATTCAAATTGTTTTAGCATTGTCAGTTGTCAACACTGCATCTATAAAAAGGACTTTCAGTACATTTGAATTTATACTAATTTATACTCAATTATAAGTAATTTAAATTTAATTGTACGCTTTCATTTTGATAACCTTTGGGTTGCCCCCTAGGTCAAAGGCTGGCTACGGCCTTGCATTTGCCAATCTGTTAATGAAAAAATTACTACAGAGGCCCAATATGGAGCATGTCTATGATAAATTATCATAAACAACAACATTACTGTTTGACCAGAATCATGACGTTGGCGTGTCATGCAAAAAAAAAAAAGGCAAAAAAAGAAGCAAAAGGAAATCGTTGTCGTCAATTTGACTTGCATCAGTGTACCCATCATGTTCTGATTGAAGTTCTTTTATTGGCAAATGCAAGGCCGTAGCCTGCTTTTGACCTAGGGGGGGCAACCCAAAGGTTATCAAAATGAAAGCTTACAATTAAATTTAAATTACTTATAATTTAGTTTTAAGCAAATAAAATTTTCTGGGAACTTCCAAAAATCTCTGCAAAACATTGTCTATATCTATCATTGTCCAGTTCTCGATGATTTGTGTTCAAACATTTCACAACACGCACAGCACCATTGGTCATGAGAAGCTCGGTCAAAGTTCTTCAAGGTCTGAAATGACCATTTTCGTTCGTTCTTTCAAATGTACTGAAAGTCCTTTTTATAGATGCAGTGTTGACAACTGACAATGCTAAAACAATTTGAATGCTTTTGTTTACTTGTGGATAAAACATAGTAGATTCGTTATATAAATCTATCAAATCAAAAGCTAATGTTGGCTTGTTTGACCACAACAAACGCCACAGCTGTATTTCCGCTTGCCTTCCACCTAATGTGTAAAAATCAGACAATTTTTCCAAATGCATATTCAAAACGACTGGATCAGTGTTGAGTAGCTTTGAGGGATGCAACAACGTTTAATAAAAAGCAGGTGAGTTATCTTCACTGAATTTGTTTTTAATGATGATATTATTGAAACTAGATACGGCACATACAAAGAACGCCTGAAGTATTCCCTTAGTGACGCATCCGGATGATTCGCTCTATGTTGTTGGGGACCAATACGCGGAAGACGTAAATAAACATTTAAACCTTCAGCTATTTTTATTGCTAAACAGTTGTTCTTTAACAGTTGTTGTAATACTTTTGATATGCTCAGCATACTTAATTACATCCAAGTGTTTTGACAGCAGTATATTGGCCACCGGCTCACTAATTTGACTGTAGTTGACAATAAGACATAACGCCAGAATCAATATGATCTGCCCAGCAGCAGAATGCAAGTAGAAAGCAGATTTTATTGTGCCAGCATTTCCTTCGTGGGAGAGTTTTTCAAGACCGACCATTATGGCTATAAAATGTCCCTTAAACAATGCTATTTTATGACCATTTCTGCTATGCTATTTTGAAATTGCTATGCTATTTTGTGACCATCTTGCTCGTTTAAGAACAAAAAAATTTTCTCTTGCACCTGACAGCTTTGCTTGTTACCACCTAAGGAGATGGTAACAATATTCAATGGTAATGCCTTCTTGCAGAATACTAAAAGGCTGTTAATGTTACCAAAAGGTGAATATCTTTGGTAATAAGATTAACGTTACCGCGACAGAATTGATATGTAAAGGTATATTTGGAGAATAATTTTGGTGTAGAGTCGATTCTCTGAAAAAGTTGACTATATCTTACACTGTGCCAACACAGTTGCGTATTTCAGAAACATTATTTAATACAAAAATACAAAGAGAACACAAGAAACACAGAAAAAATGACGGTACAGCGCAAGTGCACCAACCCTTTCGTCGCTTACGATTTATTTACGACATATAATATAGATCCTGGCTTGATAAAGTTTTCTGCAAGGTTAACTCAATTTTAACGTTTTTTGGAATATGACGTTATTGAAGAAATGAGCGATATGCCATTTAACTTCTAGGGTGGGGTAGCGGCCTCACTTTTTCCCCTATATACGCCCATTGGCAAATGTAAAAGAATTATTATCTTTGAGGGTACCCCACAAAAAATAGTCCAACGGTGTCAAATCGCAGCTCCGAGGTGGCCAAACGACATTAGTTCTGCGTCTGATAATGCGATCTTGAAAAACAGGGCGCAAAACATCGAGTGTAGCTTCGGCTGTGTGGCACGTAGCGCCGTCCTGTTGAAACCAAATGTTGCCAATATCCTCCTTTTCAATTTTTGTGAACAAAAATTCCTTCAACATGCCCGATAACGATGGCCATTGACTGTAACGGCCACTCCTTGCTCATTTTCGAAGAAAAATGGCCCAATTATGCCTCTAGACCAAAATCCGCACCAAACAGTGATTCGTTTTGGGTGCATCGGCTTTTCAATGTAAGCTTGCGGGTTTTCTGTGCCCAAAATGACACAATTTTGCTTGTTTACATACCCGCCAAGATCAAAATGAGCTTCATCTGAAAAGATGATTTTTTTGGCAAAATCGGCATTTTCTGTAAGTCGATCGCAGGCAAAATTTCCCAGCGTTGTTCAAGCGTATACACAACCATATTCGATCAGCGGAAGTATAAAACTAATTATCTGTCAAATCAGACATGTGATAAGTGTTACCATTCACGAAATAAGCACTAGTTGAAAAAAAAAACGTTAGATGGCGGACCCTGTAGTTAAACATCTACAGCCTTATATAATATATTTTCTTAAACAATCGCTCAACGATTGTAGAATATGCGTAAAGCCTTAAACAGGGCGTAACTAAACAAGCGTTGAACGATTGTTTAAGAAAATCTATTGAATAAGACTGCTGGTCTTTTTGATCTAGCTGCATTACATATAATCTAGAACTCTTTGCTAGTTAAACATCTACAGCCTCATACAATATATTTTCTTAAACAATCGCTCAACGATTGTTTAGGTAAGCACTGTTTAAGGCTTTACGCATGCTCTACGCAACCTTGCTTAAATTGTTATTTATAGGCATTTTTTTATTCATTGCTTAATTTTGTAAGGTTTGTGTCTAAACACTCGGAAATCTTTTACAAAAATGAAGAATTCTTGTACATTTGCCAATCTGTTACTGAAAATAGTACTACAAAGGCCGAATATGGACCATGTCTATGAAAACCTATCATATGCATAAACCTTAATCGAGAATATGACAAAAAATTAAAGGTTCAGCGTTTAACCCCCTAGCCACACGTGCCAGTTCGAAGACAGTAACAGTTCGAAAAACTCAATACACTCTCACTTTTCACTAATACACTCACACCTTGACATCACTGGCAGCCCACTGGCAACAACTTTTAATGAGACAGTGAATTTTGACAACCGCAGCCAGTGCGAAATCGAAGTAAGGAACACAGTGTTGTATTTTCTCCCTAAAATATTCGAACTCTAAATATGCACTTTTCTATCTTGTCTTTCTTTTCATGTCTTGTTGTGAAAAATATGCAATTATTTTAATTTCCCTTATTTGACTCATAAAATATCATATGAATAAGTTGCATTTCATTTTGAAAAATTTGATAAACGAATTTTACAACATAATTAGTTCCCCATTTTTATCCCGTTTAAGTTTGGTGCTATGTTGGCATATAAAGCATCACTGAATAAAAGCAAACGGAATAAAAAAGTGGTCGAACCTTTGGCTTTGACAACATTTTTCCAATGAACATTTACTATCACGTGTGTAACAGCGTAGTTTGTTCATTATTTCGGAATATTTTCGAAGTAAATACATATTCGTTATTGGCATGCCAGTACTATCACGTGTGGCTGCAGCGTAAGTAACGCGGATCTTAAGCAAGCCGGAACAAACCTTTATAAATAACGATGTGTTGTTTAAAGCCGGTTTAAAGTAACACATCCTTTAAAATGATTTTATAAATAAGGCTGCTAGAATTTTTTTGACTAATATTGTTTTAACTAGTGAGTTAACTAGTTAAATTCATGACTAGTATGATTTTCGGCTACGGGGATAGTATAAAAACTTTAAACGATTTTTTTTCAGATATTTTTGATGAGCAACTAGGGCTGTGCAACAAAACTAAGGCACATTTGGTGATCAAATAAAATCAAAATCCTGTTTTTCTACCGAAGCGGCCAGTAGCCTATGCTGTAGAAAATCCAGTTGAAGCGGAACTTCAACGTTTACGAAATGTCAATGTAATCTCACCTCTCAATTACTCTCTGAATGGGCTGCACCTATAAAAGCCAAACGGCAACATTCAAATTTGTGCCCAGTTTTCAACTTGTATAAATGATGCTTTGGAGAATAAGAGGACGTTTTTTCTAAGCTTGCCAACGCTAAATATTTCAGTCAAATCAACTTATCTGATGCCTTTCTTTAAATTGAAGTAGATGATGATTCCAAGGTATTATACGTACTAACAATAAATACACTCATGAGGTTGTTCCATTATACCAGGATAGTTTTTGGTGTTAAGTCGTTCCCGGCAATTTTCCAGCAAATAATAAACGAAATGCTTGCTGGCATGAAAGGTGCTGTAGCGTACATCGATGACATTTTTGTGTTAGGTAAAAATGAAGAAGAACATTACAGAAATCTCAATGAAGTTTTTCATCGCATTAAAGATTATGGTTCTAAAGTACGATTTTCAAAATGTAAATTTTTTGCAACAGAGGTCAAGTACCTTGGCTACATTATTTACCAGGAAGGGATACAGCCTGATCCGTAACGTATTTTGGTAATAAATCAAATGCCAGAACCAACAAATATTTCAGAACTGCGTTCTAGGCGCTTCAAATTTCTATGGAAAATTTGTTGTCAAAATGCGACTAGTCTTTGCCATAACAAAATTTAATAAAATTGTTTTCGGTAGAAAATTTAAATTGCATACCGACCATAAGCCGTTACTAGCAACTTTTGAAAACAAAAAAGGAATTGCTATGCATCAATCTAACCGTCTTTAGTGCTGGGCTATCAAACTATTGACGTATTGACTATTGAAGTTTTGGTTATGCAGATGTGCTATCCCGACTAATGAAAAATGAAAATAATGCAAAAGAGGACTATGTAGTCGCAGCCATAAAGTTTGAAAATCAAATTAACCAAATTTTATCACAAACCTTACAAAATCTGCCAGTTACTGATACAATAGTAAAGTTTGACACACATTAGTGGCGCCCGTGGCGCAGTGGGTAGAGAGTGTGAACCATACGCCAGAAAACCCGGGTTCGAATTCCACCTGACACAAAAAGCTCTTTCAATTGAATTAATTTTTCTGTACGGCCATCACTTTTCTGCAGACAATAGCAAACATCAGAGAGTTAAAACTGCCATTAAAAGCTTCTTGAGAACATACGCCGTTCGGAGTCGGCATAAAAAACATGTAGGTCTTGTTCACGATATTTATGTTCAAAGATTTCATAACACACTTCACCATAAGAAGCTCGGTAAAAGTCCTTTCAAGGGCTGAAATGGCCAATTCGTTTTTATTTGGTTACATTACAAATGGGTGGCCACACCAAATAAAAAAACCTTTTGAGTTAGGGTTATTTCTTAATCTTATGGAGAGCTTCAGTATCGTTAATGGTGTCATCATGCTAGGTGAATGCGTAGTGATTCTACAGGTATATCGCAAACGTGTACTGACACAGCTTCACAAAGGACATCCGGGCATTGAAAGAACCCAGGCTATCACAAAAAGTTTTAGGTATTGTATTTTTAAATATCGATTTCGATATTAAAACTTTCGTGGAAAATTGTAACAACTTCTGCAAAATGCCTACAAAAAGTACATTGTAGCCATGACCCACAGCTACAACACCATTGGAACGACTGTGTGTTCACAACGACGGACCAATTGATGGTTACTATTTGTTAATCGTTGTAGATTCGTTCACAAAATGGCCTGAAGAAGTTGCAGCAAAGTCTTTTACAGCACAGCAAACAATTTAAATTCTCCCCGAGATATTTGCTCATTTTAGCATATCAAAAACACTCGTTTCAGACAACGGAACCCAATATAAAAGTTCACAGTTCAAGCTATTTATGAACAGCAATGGCATTAAACACCTCTATTAGAGTCCCTACTATCCAATGTCAAACGGCCAAGAGATTTGTTGATACTTTTCAGCGTGCGCTAAGCAAATTGCACAGAGAGGGGATGTTAACTCAAAACTTGCAAACATTTTTACAATGTTATAAACAACACCAAACAGAAACACACAAGACAACAAATCGCCTCGCCTGCCGATTTTGTTTGGAAGAAAGCTTCGTACCAGTTTCGATCTTTTAAAGCCAGTCTGGAAAGCAAAGTGTCCACATGTTTCTACTTAACAGACTGAGAAAATGGAAAAGCAATTTCATCAAAAACATTGAGCCAAGAAAATATCGTTTTCAGAAACAAGATACAGTTTATGCTAGAGTATACGTTGGCAACAATGCGTTCAAATAGGAGCCTGGACATGTGGTTGAATCTGTAGGTAATGTCATGTGCAATGTCTTGCTCAACAATGGTAAGCTGATGCGTACGCATGTTAACCAACTACAACCAGATCACGGTCATACTCCTGCCATTTCAATACATGTAGAAGATTTATGTGATGGTGCTTCTGCGGATCTGTTGAACAACGAAGATAGAAAGGTAACAACTTCAACAAACAACGCATCACAAGTTTTCCCTCAAATTCCGCGATGATCTGATCGTTCCCGGTGGCCAGTGTACATATCTGTTCCGTGTTAAGCAGGCAATTAAAAAGGGAAGGTGTTGTACTAAAGTGGCAATGCTGTAGGGTAGAATGAATTTGATTATATTTTGACAGTTCTTAAAGTAGGAATAATTTTATCTTAATCAATTAATCAATTCAATAGTTTTATTTCTGTTGTTCAACCACTGCAGAGGATCACAACACTAAGATAGAGCATTTCATTAAATTTAAGATACCCAATCTTATCCACTGTACATTGTCCAATCCCAACATTAATTTCATTACTGCAGCATTAATTCTAACCGAGATATTAGTGGAATTCACGATATACTTAGTTAAAATGGTCTTGCATGAGTGTATTTGCAAAATATTGTTGCATATTATTGCACTTGCTACGTTCTTGTAATAATGCAACACTAAATACTTACAGCATACAAATGCTACACTGAATTGCAATCACAACCAAGCCTAATGTACCTAATCTTATATAAAATACTACAAACGTTCGATAAAAGCTATTTCTTCAACCGCTTCTTCTATAAAAAAGTTTATAATTGTTTCATTCTCACTTTTATCGTCATAATATTGCAGATTTGAACAAAATACAATAAATTAATACTTCACAAATTAATTGTTTTTTTTTTCATTTACAGATCAGCTGTGTATTAATCTTGCAACAAGTGTTGCAGAGTAATCTAAAAAGAGATGTTCACAATTGGATAATTTTGCAGTCTGGTGCAAATAAGATCGTAAACTGCCCTAATGTATTTTTTACGATCAAAACGATACCCCATATAAATATGCACAAAAGCACAACGCATCTTTTATTTATACATAAAACAGCGAATTCAATAAAAGAAAAAACGAACAAAAATTCCACAACGGAAAACTTCTTCAACAAAAAAAAAAAACGATACTCAAACCCGACAAACGCTTACCAGTCACTTTCGAGGGCAGCGCAGTCGCATAGACTTAAAAACAAACTTGAAAACTTGATTTTTTTTCTTGTAGGGTAGGAACAAAAGAGAAGCAAGGCAGGCTTTCAAAAGCAAGTCCTGACTTATAGGGTACAAGTCAAGTTTCTGCAAGTCAAGTGAAAACTTCGTGTTTTTTCAAGTTACTTGTAAATCTCCGTGGAATACTGGTTGAGATGCGTGGCTTGTATGTGATAGAACTCAGGTTCGAATACCATCTGACACAAATTGCTTTTTCAATTGAATTACATTTTCTGTTCGGCAGTCACCTTTCTGCAGGCAATGGCAAACCTCTGAGAGTAAAAACTGCCATGTAAAGCTTCTTGAAAACCTAAGCCGTTCGGAGTAGGCATAAAGCTTGTAGGTCCAATTCTCGATCATCTGTGTTTAAACATTTCACAACACGCATAACACAATTGATCATAAGAAGCTCGGCCAAAGTTCTTTCAAGGGCTAAATTTGCCATTTCGTTTTTTATCTTGTTGCAGATCTCTTGAAATTCAAGTTAATGGTTCCATCAACCATGTTGGATGCACGAGCTCAACCAGAAAATTTATTTATTTGTAAATAATTTACGACCTTTTCATAAGTTTTAATGTTATGTGTTTTTATAAATCTAATAATTTTTCAATTATTAGGACTTACATTTTTCGAGATCTGTAAAGCCTGCAATATAAGCCTGCTTTTATAAAGAAACGAAATGAGTGGTAGGGTGTCCTTATAACGAAAACATAATTGCTATGAAAGTTGTTGTCAGGTTAAAAAAGGGGAAAAAAACCTATTCGAACTTATTGAAACTAATTCAAGCCAGTGAATATGAACACATAATGCTGGGCTGATAATGAAAACTTTACATTTTGAGGAGTAAATGCAATCCACTGTAAATCAAACAAAATATTATAGAGTAGCTTTCCGATTTAACGAACATTCGATTCTACGAAAACCTCAAATAAAGAACAAGCAAATTGATTCCATTTATTACCTTATATAACGAACAAAATATATATAGCTGTACTCAGTTTATCGAACAACATACAAAATCGGTGCTTTTTTAGCAGGATAAAACGTAATAAAAACAGAATACATTAGGGTATCCCAAAAAAGTTGAAGTTGTTTTTTTATGCCATACCCTGTTAATTTTTTCGTATGATGTTGAAATAAATATAAATAAAATTTCGTGTACCTTGGACCACGGGAACCCGTGCCGACTTGCAGGGAAACATGTAAGTACTTGGCGATATAGGAAAAAATGCTATTTTTCAAAAAGTCCTAATAACTTTTGAATAAGTGTAAATTTTTAAAAAGCTTTTCTCAGCTTGTTTTTTATATAATTTTTCTTTAAAATAAGCTATCAAACCTGAAAGTTGGATGAAAACTACCATAGTTGTGCTTTTTTACAAAAAACTCCTTTTTGTTATTAAAAAATAAATCGTAAAAAATCCAAATTTGAAAAAATTTAAAAGAAATATTGTGGAAATATTTTCTTTTCTTATGACGTTGTGTTGAATAACCGAGTCGTTATAAATTTTGTTGCTAGAAATGTACCTATTTAAAAATCTCGTATTTGAGTGTTTTTACGAAAAAAGTCCCCAAAAATCCAAAATTTTAAAAAACAATAGCATGTATGGTTAACCCTATTTGTCCCACAACTATATATTTTTTTTCATTTTTTGGTTTTTTTGCATAAAGTAAGATCAATTGGCTATAGAAAGCATAAATATGTAACCGTTTTTAATTTTCTATTCTTGGTTTTTTTGGAAAACCGTGATCCTATATGGGATAAAGAGGAAAACAGAATAAGTTTTCGGTATTTTAGTATTTTTTAATACAATCAAGTAGAAAGAAAAAATTTTATAAATATTTTTTATACAAAGAAAAATATATTAGAAATAAGTGTTTTGAACTTATATTAAGTTTAAGTGTGTATATTTAAGTGTGTGGTATTTTTGGTAAATTTTTTGCATTCAGTTCTGCTTCGGGATGTGAAACAATCTGCAACACGTCTTCTTCCAATAGCTGATGTTGTCACCAACGATTCAGACCGTCATAACGTATTTTCTGGTTTATCGTTAGCTTTTCGTTTCCGGCCACACAGTGTGACGAGCCCATATAGTGATCGGACAAAAACAGAAGAAGTTGCTTTAGAATCATGAAAATTTACGAGAATGGTTTTTATGATAGCGGAATTGTTCTCACAATATCTTGCTCAAATCGGATGAATGACATGCTCAGCTCCCATACAACTGAATGGGTAATCTGGTATATATTCCCAAAAAATTATCCTAGATCAATAAAAAATCCAACGCATAATTATTTTACCGAAAGAAATATTTGGTGTTAAAATAAACCAAATCAGTAATCTAGTATATTTCCCACAAAAAAATAACCTGATCATAAAAATTGGTACGCATAATTATCTTATATCAAAAAATAGTTTCATACGTGAAAAAAATGCTTGACTACGAGTTTGACTGTTAAAAGAAACCTTATTTTTCACTCTGAATCTGTTTTGCATTTTAGCCAAAACATGCTCCTGAAAATTACCATATGTAACTTCTCAATATTTTTGCTGCCGCAAACAAGATTTTAGGGACAATGTTAAGAAAGCTGCCATTGAAATCATATCAAAATTAAAAAAATATTGAAAATTCGTTCTTTTTCTTATTTGCGTTTCAAATTTTTTGAAATTCTGTGTTTGTAAGTTTCCGCAAACCAAATTTAAGAAGAATGTTAAGAAAACATTGCTTGAAAATGCAAAAGAATTATATACAATAAAAAATTTCCTTTTAGTTTTAACTTTAAAAAGCTTTATAACCTTTGCAAAAGCTGTGTCAGCTGCGCACAACTGCATATTTAATTTTCTGAAAGTCAAATACCCAGTTTCGCCAAGCGGTTTCATATAGGGCCGACAAAGAAAATCATTAAATTATTTGCACTTAAAAGTAAAAAAGTATCAAAAAAGATTATTTTCGAAAAGCAAGTGCTTTTTTTGATTCTAAATACAAATATTTCCGTAGCAAAAAATTTGCGTAAAAATTAAAAAAAAAATTATTTTTTTATTGCCATGTTTGTAAAAACTGCTATTTTCTTCGGATTTTTTTTTAATGTTTTTTTATCAATAGCCTGGTGGAAAAGCTATGCAACATAGAGACACAAAAATTACTAAATCTTGAAAAACAATGTTTTAACAAGGTTGGACTAGGTTGGATTAAGACATTTTTACAAAAAAGTCCCCAAAAGCCGAAAAATACTTTTATTTTTTAACACTTAATTTAATTTTATTCATTTATGCCTAAAATACTTACTTACTTACTTAGGTGGTCGTAACAACCCGTGTCCGGGTTTCAACCGACCTCATCAGCTATCCCCAGGAGCCTCTGCTTTGCGCGCGCCTTCTCCAATCTTCGTCGTTCATACGATGGACATGACCCAGCCAGCGTAGTCGCTGCACAGTTATACGCCGAACTACGTCAATTTCATAGTAGAGCTCATACAGCTCGTGGTTCATTCGGATGCGATAGTCATCGCCGACTCGAACAGGACCGAAGATTTTGCGAAGAACTTTTCTCTCGAACACCCCCAGAGCGGCTGCGTCAGTTTGCGAAACTACCCATGCCTCAGCGCCATAAAGCAGCACAGGTAGAACGAGCGTCTTGTAGAGTGTTAGTTTTGTCGATCGAGAGAGGGCTCTGGAACTTAGTTGCTTACTGAGTCCGTAGTAGCACCTATTAGCAATTATTGTTCTTCGCTTTATCTCCAGGCTGATTTCGTTTTTGGTTTTAATGGCGGTGCCAAGGTAAACGAACTCCTTGACTACTTCAAAGTTATAGCTGCCGGATGAAACGTGGGAGTCTAAACGCCGAGCTCCCTTGTTTGTAGACAGCATATATTTTGTTTTGCCCTCATTTATCGTCAAACCCACTTTGGCTGATTCCTTTTAGATAGCGGCGAAAGCAGCGGTAACGTCTCTCTTGGTTCTGCCGACAATATCAATATCATCAGCGTACGCAAGGAGCTGGACACCTTTGTAGAAAATGGTGCCATTACGATGCACACCGGCCTTTCGTACGATCCCCTCCATGATGATGTTAAAGAGATCGCAAGACAGTGGATCGCCTTGCCTGAAACCTCTTTCGGTATTGAAGGTTTCGGAGAGGTCATTTCCTACCTTGACGGAGCTGCGTGTGTTGCTCAACGTCATTCTGCAAAGTCTAATCAACTTTGCAGGTATACCGAACTCAGACATTGTTGCGTATAGGCAATCCCTTCTCGGGCTATCGAACGCAGCTTTAAAATCGACAAAGAGATGGTGTGTGTCAATTTGATTTTCGTGGGTTTTCTCCAGGATTTGTCGTAGCGTGAAATCTGGTCTATGGTGGACTTACCAGGTCGAAAGCCACACTGATAATGTCCAATCAGTGTTTTAGTAATAAGCTTTAATCTTTCACACAGTACGCTTGAGAGAACCTTATATGCGATGGAAATAAGACTGATACCTCTTTAACTTGCGCAGATTGTTGGGTCTCCTTTCTCAAGTATAGGGCACAGTACGCTGAGGTTCCAATTGTCGGGCATGCTTTCTTCTAGCCATATTTTGCTGATGAGCTGATGCATGCGACTTATCAATTCATCGCCGCCGGTTTTAAACAATTCAGCTGACAGGCCGTCAGCACCCGCTGCTTTTTTGTTTTTGAGTCGTTGGATAGCAACTCGAACCTCTTCATGGCTAGGTGGTGGTACTTCCACTCCGTCATTGTTGATTGGTAGCTCTGAACTGCGCTCTCCATGGGCGGCATTGGTGGAATCGTCGCCAGTAAGTAAATTGGAGAAGTGCCGTCTCCACAATCTCAGCACACACTGCGTATCCGTATTCAGATCTCCATTTTCGTCTCTACAAGTGGATGCTTCGGGCTTGAAACCTTGGGCTAGACGCTTAACCTGTTGATAGAATTTTCGTGCATCCTTCTTGCCCTGGTATACCTCACGCTTTTCCTGCTCTCTTTTCTTCTTTATTTCTGAAAAGGCGCCTCTCTTCCTTCCTCTTTTCGCGGTAGTTTTCTCGCACGGCTCGCGTTGCAGCTGACTGCAGCGTTTTTCTATATGCGGCGTTTTTACTGAAGTCGCAATGCGACACTCCTGATCATACCATTGGTGCCGAGGTTGCGGGCGCCGGAAACCAATGACTTCTTCAGCGGCAGCGCGCATGGAGTGGGATATATGCGCCCAATGTCCGCTGGCGTCGTCGGGTCCAGAGGTTGGTTGGTTGAGCTTAACCGAGAGTTGAGCGTAGTAGGCTTCGGCAGTCCATTGTGATTGCAGCTTAGCGACATATAGCTTTCGTTGCATTCCTGTGCGTATGTTCTTCGCATTGCATAATCGCATGCGGATCTTGGCTGCAACAAGATAATGGTCGGAGTCAATGTTGACCCCCCGAAATGTACGCACATCTAGAACACTAGAGGCATGCCTTCCGTCGATTACAACATGATCAATTTGGTTTCGCGTTTTTTTATCCGGGGAAAGCCAGGTGGCCTTGTGGATGTCGAGGTGCTTAAATCTGGTGCTACTAACTACCATGTTTCGCGCCGCGGCGAAGTCGATCGGTCTTAGACCGTTGTTCGTGGAGGTCTCATGAAGACTGAACTGGCCGACAGTGGGGCCAAAGATGCCTTCCCTTCCGACTTTCGCATTAAAATCGCCGAGGACTATTTTCACGTCATGGACCGGAAGGTGGTCGTATACGTCCTCAAGACTAGCGTAGAAAGCGTCTTTGACGGCTTCGTCCTTTTCCTCCGTAGGGGCATGCGCGCAAATAAGGCTGATGGAGAAAAATTTTGCCTTGATGCGGATCGTGGCCAATCTTTCGTTGACAGGTGTGAACCGGGAAACAAGGTGGCGTAGTTTCCGGCTAACAACGAATCCACATCAATTCGCGCCTCTCCGCATGGCAGCTGTAGTAGATATCACAGTGTGCTTGTTTAGAGCAGGTTTGCCCTTTCCATCGCATTTCCTGGATGGCGGTGATGTCAGATTTTATTGTTTTGAGGGCTTCCGCCAGTTGGATAATGGCACCTTCCCTATAAAGGGTTCGGACATTCCAGGTGCATATCCGTAAATCATTGTCAGTTTTTCGTTTGCGGTGGTCGTCAACGTAATTGGGGTTCTTATCCGAGGCTGGTTTAGTTTTCATTGAGCAGTAGTAATGTGGCGGGACCCAAACCCTGCGCACATTCCATGTTTAAAGTCTATGGAGTGACCCGCCGCTCAAATTAGCCGTCAAACTGACGGATGCCAGTTTGCCGTTGCCCAGGGAACACCACGTGGAGGTTTGAGTCGACTTGAGACGATTTCGACATGGATAATGCTGGCCTCGCCAGGTTGAGGCGGTCAGACACGTTGCCATGTGAAGGTTCGCCCCCTGTTCCCCCTGTTTCGTGCCTAAAATACACGAAAACTAAATTTCCGCTCAATTTGGCACGTGGCTTCTACGTAAGTTTGTTGAACATGTTTCAATAAAGTGAGTTTTTAAAAATGCTACTTCTAATCATTTTAGTATAAAATAAGCAATTTGCTTTTAGTACTCGGTTTATCGAATAAATCGATTTAACGAATTTGCCTGGCAATCATTGGGTTCGTTAAGTCGGAAACTACTTTCTTAAAAATATTTTCACTAAAGTACATTAAAGAATTAATATTATTTTCGGAGCTATAGCTATTTTTGTAAGCGAGTAATGACAGATGGAGTGATGATGATTGAACTCACGACTTTCTCGATATTTTTAATATTATTGTTCAAGATTAAGAATAAGAGTCAGTCCAAATAAACTGATCTAAAAATTGGTTGCTCTACCAATTTTAAAAATGTTGATATTTTTATTAAAAGTGTTCCAATCTATTTGAACCTCAGAACTGCTTTCTTTTTGTGAACTGCTTTTAAAACTGCAAAAAAAAAATTTTGTTTTTTGTTCTACTTTCAAAATGGCGACCATATTTCCTATGCTACCTATATGAATGTATGCGTTTGTGGGAACTTATATTTCTCAGCTTCTATTATACATAGAATGATAAATTAAAAACCATAATATTAAGCACACTTTGTCCTTCAATCTGAGGCACAAAAGTAAATTTACACTAGTTGCTTAAACATAATTTTTTTATTATTCTGACTCAACTTTTTTGTTTACAGTCTTTTGAAAGTTGGAATTTAAAAAAAAAAAAAGTTAAAAATTTATTTAAAATAAAGTTAATAATATCATTATTTTTCAGTTTAAATTTCAAGTTTGAAATTTGCTTCGTTTGGCAGATGCAGCCCTTCATACTGCGTGAAAATTCACCTAATGGTATGTTATATGGCTTTTTTCAAATTTCAACGATGGATGGTTGTTGATTGGTTAAAATGTAAAATAAACTCAGATCTTTATATTGAGCCCCAAAATCTTCCTATTTGCCCATTTGTGCTCCCGCAAAAATAGCAAGAGAAAAAATGTACTAAAAATTTTAACAAATCGAAGTACTAAGTAATTTTGCTATTAAATAAATAATATAATAAATAAAAAATTATAAATGAATAAAAAAATAAATAAAGAAATGAATTCAACAACATCAAAAACTAGCATTTAAAATATTTTTTAATATTTAATTATCTAATATATAAAAATGAATGTTTGTCTGTTCGTTCCTTATGTGTTGCAATACCGTTCATCCGATTGCGATAAAACTTTGTGAACTTATTGCTTGCACTTAAGCAAAAAATATAGGCTTATTTATTTTGCTCTTTATCGAACATCAGAGGGCGCTGTAGTACAAATCTTTTAATTAATCGCCAAAAACTCCTAAGCCTCTCATCTAATTTACGTGAAGATTTGTAAATAGGGGTTTTCGGGTGCGGTGAGTATTTTGAATTTATTTATTTTTCTCTTTCTGGAATTCCAGAGGGCGCTGTAGTACAAATCTCTAAAGAAATCGCTAAAAACTCCTAAGCTGCTCATAAAAATTTGTAAACAGGGGTTTTCAGGTACAATTAACATTTTGGATTTATTTATTTTCCTCTGTCTTAAGTCCCAGAGGGCGCTGTAGTACAAATTTTTAAAAAAATTGCAAAAAACTCCTAAGCCGTTCACCCGTTCATTTGCGTGAACATTTGTAAAAATGGGGTTCTTGGGTACGGCGAGCAAATTAAATTCATTTATTTTCCTCTATTCCGAACTCAAGAGGTCACTATAGTACAAATCTATAAAAGAATTGCGATCAACTCCTTAACCGCTCATTCGATTTTCATGCAAATACATATTTTGGAATTTTTCGAGTAAGGAAGATGCTTTTTACGCTTTCTATTTTGATATATCTCAAGCACCAGAGGGCGTTGTAGTACAAATCTCTTCAAAAAAGCTAAAAACTCACTAAACCGCTCATCTTATTTGCGTGAAAATTTGTAAACAGTGAAATTTGCAAATAAAGCTTAAGCCGCTCATTCGACTTTAAATACAAATTTGTATTTAGGAATTTTTTGAGTACGGAAAATGTTTTTTTGTGCTATTTTGCTATATCGCAAATAGCTATCAGTCCTGTTCTGAAATCTGATTTTAATCGGAATCGGAATTGATCATGGTTTGCTTAACTTGAGGGTAAATAGACAAATTGTTTATTTATTTTAATGACTAATTTGACTAATGACTAATTTGACTTTATCGTAGGGGACAATATAAGAATACTGCCCAAAACTCCGCGATACTTTTGTATATAGAGGAGCATCCATACATGGCAAACTAAATTCATTTTGGGCATAGAAGACGTTCCATATGGTTTAACATGTTCGGGACCACTTTCGACACTGTACAGAAGTTCCTAAAGCTATACATGCAACAATTCCCACTAAACTCTGAGAGTCTACTTCGGACAGGAACCGCAAAGTTGGGGTCAGTTAAATAGTTGTTAGAGTCATAGATCGCAGGACAAAAAGGTTAACTTAATTAAAAACCAAATTAAATGCTGTCTTATTTAGATGATATTATGCAAAAAAGTTAAAAAAACATCACCATATGGTCTTAAATAAACCTAGAGGATTGCTGTGATCGCAGAGAACTCTCCGCTAAAGTTTTTCGTCCGCGTGGTTTTTAAACTATAATAAACTTGTTTATTAATGTTTGACATGTTCGAATCCATTTCTATTTTGTTTTGAACATCCCATTCCGATCGGAATGCAGACCATCGTTTTAACTTGATCGGAATCGAATTCCCATTTTGACGCAATTTCGACTCGGAATTCAGAACAGGGCAGTTATATATAATATCGTTGGTGGGATCTCACGAGCTGGAACACCTAAGGCCTCCAAATTTTGAACATATGTTATTAGGGCTAATATCTACACACAGAAAACAAAACTAGCTGCACGGAGCATGTAGAAATCTACGGATTTGTTTTCAGTAAAACATGGTTTAGGGGAAGCAATCGCTACGCCTCTTTTTACCGCCCACAAATCAATAAAAATACTAATTTTGGACGGTTTTCGCCGTATACGACTAAAATTTTCTGATGAAGTACGTATGGTCAACTGTACTAAAAATTGGAGTGATCGCATAATATCTATGCCCATTTTTTCAGAAATCGTCAAAAATTATTTTTTGTTCTAAGTACGCATGAGTGAAATTTAATTCAGAAATCGTAGTGGCCAAGAAAACTACAATAATTGTCAGCGAAAAAGATTTATTTTTCATCGTAGTGGCAAAGAAAATAAGGATAATTATAAGCGAAGAAAATGAATTTTTAGTCGTAAATACGTGTGAGTAAGATTAATTACTTTTTGATTAATCAATTAATTTAACTACCTTTTCCAGTGAATCGACGAACGATAGTTTTTGAGTGAAATTGATAAACAAATTGGAGTCACAAAGAAAAGAAAAAAAATAATTGTGCGCGAAGAAGATTTATTTTAAGTTTGAGTGAGTGTGAGTGATATTGATTAGTTTTTAACTAATTAAATAATTTAATTGATTGTTTCAGTGAATCGACGAAATGTATTTTGGTTATACAAGCCTATATCGTGTTAATTGATTGCTCAAAAATATGCCTTCAAAACGTTCGTCACTTAGTAAATCTACCAGCAAAGCACGTTGAATTTTCACATGTTGCGTGCTCACGTGTCCAACAGCCAAAACATTTATTTGTTTTAGCTAAGAACGGAAGAACAAAAAATATTGTCTACCCTAAAGCACTTCAATAATAAAGTCAAGAACATAAAAGAAATATCACTTAAACTTCTCACTCATTTAATCATAATATTTAATTTCGATATATTTTTCCCCTTAATAATAGCACAAATTATATGTATTGGTATTTGCATTACCATTACAAAATTTTGTACACCCCCGGTTTAGGTGAAGCGTTTGGAGCTGAAGATCTCACAAACGGATACAACTAAAGTAATCAAATTAAGGGCATATGTTATCAAGGCTTATGAAAAAAAAATGTTGCCACACCCCCCTTTTATTGCCAATAGATCAATAAAAATGGTATATATCAGATAGTTTTGATCGTATAAGACAATAGTTTGATAATTTAGTTCATATGGTTACTGTCGACAATTTTACAAAAAATGGGCGTTCCCTTACTATAGTTGTATCACTATTCAGTGGATAAGCGCGGAGCGAAGCGAAGCTCGCCGGGTATTAGCTAGTTTAATATAAAATATTCAATAGTTTTAAACAATATGAACATTTGTGAACATTTTATGTTGTATATATATCTTAAAATGTGTAATACGATCAGTATTTCTGAAAAATAACCCAAAGTTCTCAATAATAAAGTTATTTACTGGATTGCTCCATATTTATATATTAACTTTAGGAAAGTTTCTGCACAAAACTGCGATAACATATTGAATTTTATACGTATAACGTAAAGCTACAACTCTATTTTTGGCAATTCATTGAATGTCTTGGCATTATGTTTTAAAAAATTTGAACAACAGGTATTTTTTTGCGTCTAACTGCAGAAGTTTGTCAATTTTTGCAAACTTCTTTTTCAAAACTGTTCCTTAAAATAGAAACATAAACTTTAATACATTATTCATTTTATTAGATTTATCAATATTTTTAGAACTAATCATCCTTATTAAGTAATTTAATAAAAAATTTTCTCTTAGCTATATGTTCATAGCCCAGAAGATTTACCTTACTTTAACTCCGTATCTTACAACTCATTTTCGGAACCAATCTGTTATAGTTTCAATGTGGAAGAAACTCATAACAGTGCAGAGGTTGAAATGGAGGAAATACTTTACCGTCGTTGCAAATTTCCGAATGAGATTATTAGCAGTAACTCAATGCACTATAGGTACCTTTAAGAACTCTCATAAAAATTATTAAAACAGTAATTTCAATATGTTTAGTTTTTCAACATGTATGGCTGAATTACGAACAAATCTGGAACTGCAAGCGTGCAATTGCACTTTATTTTCACCTGACAAGAAGTGTAAGTATTCTTATCTCTTACTACAAGTTAAGGCAGATGATATTTATTTATTTATTTATTTATTTATTTATTTATGCAGTCTACTGATTATTAAATCTTACAGACTATACAACTCATCTTAATTTATACAGTTAAACTAATAGTTAAATAATATAAATAAATTTAGTTTAAAGTTATTTTCAGTTAAATTGAAATCAAGAACATGAGAATAGCAGTTATATAAATAAATACACCTGTTAACAGGTTGCTTCAATGCATAATTTGTTCTATGAAGCCTCTCTTCTAATAATCTAGTATTTCTCAGATTCCTTTGAAGTTCATACAAAATGAAACAATTTGATAAATCGGCAGACGTAATTCTACCGATTAAAATATGGAGGATATGGAAATATGGAGGATAGCCTTCTATCTTTTAAAGATTGTAATTCAAGAAGTTTTCGTCCAGTATCATAAGATGGAAGACCATCAGGCCATTGGAACTTTTTAACAGCATATCTTGTAATAATTCTTGGTGAATGTTGGACATAAAAAGGGTTCCAAATAATTGAACAGTACTCAATCGTGCTATGTAAAAGAGACACATCAAGTGCTTTTATTGTATGCGGATCCCTAAAATTTTGGGTATTCCGCTTAATGAAACCAACCATTGAGTTAGATTTTGCAACAATATAGTCGTAATAAGAGTTAAAACAGAAGCTCAATCGAATATAACACCCCAATCTTTTCTCATGCTTACGTGTTAAAATTCTACTTTTTATTGAATAATTATATGATATTGTGATCATAGCTCTAGTATAAGTAACCACACAAAACTTATTTCCATTAAAATTTAAATTGTTTGCAGCACACCAATTTTGGAAGCGTATTAAATCACTTTGAAGCTTTTTGTGACTATCGGAATGTTGCGAAATCTTTACAGAAAGAAATAATAATAATAATTATTATTATTATTATTATTATTATTATTATTATTATTATTATTATTATTATTATTATAATTATTATTATTATTATTATTATTATTATTATTATTATTATTATTATTATTATTATTATTATTATTATTATTATTATTATTATTTTATTATTATTTATTT
>CAJZBS010000035.1:0-23510 GCA_914767935.1 Coremacera marginata | reverse complement strand
AACTACATGATACCTCACACAATAATTTACTAGAGAATATCAATACATCTAGGACCGAACGACTGGTGCTACGGTATTATATAGCACCGGTATTACATAGCATAATACGGTATTACAACATATTTACTGATGGCGCTAAGCTGTGTACGGGAGTGGCAGTGACAGTTTATTGTGCAGAACCAGAGATAAGTCAGCCTTATAAATTACCGGACCTCTGCAGCATCTTTCAGGCGGAAGTTTTCAACATAAGGAAGGCCGCGGAGACTGCCTTTAACATGAACACACATCACTCCAATATTAACATCTTTGTAGACAGCCAAGCGGCGACTAATTTCATGTGCTCCGCTCTCTTCAAGTCCACAAATGCCCTGGAAAGCAGGAAAGCACTAGATGCACTATGCGCTTCAAAGAGAGTGCGCATCTACTGGGCCCCTAGTCACCGGGGCATTGATGGAAATGAGAAGGTGGATTGACTAGCAAGGGACGGTGCCGGGATGTACCAATCCCACTACAAGAGCTGTAAAAAAACCTTGAAGATAGGGCCGCACAAGCAGTGAGTCGTAGATGGAGAGATACGACAACATGCAAAATCTCAATCAGAGAATGCCGGACACTAGGGGGTATCCTCACGGGTCACTGCATGGCGGCAGCTCACGCGAAGAAGATGGGCATCGCAACGGATGACAATTGTAGGAAGTGCAAGGAACCAGGCACGGCTGAGACTCTGGAGCATCTACTATGCACCTGCCCCGCACTACTTAGATCAAGACTTAAATACTTAGGCTCATCGATGTTTCTGTCACTACAACATGTTGCCAGAAACCCTCATTCGCGAATTCAACGCAAATCTTTACCGACTTTATCTAATTCCTTACAGGATCCTTACACCCGGTACTACTAAGGACCAGAATGGTCTATGTGAGCCTCTGCTGGATTAACCTAAACTAACCTAACCTCCTATGCAGGGTTGAGAAATAGTTAGTTAGTTAGTTAGTTAGTTAAGTGAGGAGGGAGCAAGTCACCTAGTTACTGCGGCCTCAAAGGCCTATTATAACAAACCTCTATAAGTTATAGTTCATCCTTAATCGTTAAGTGCGTTAGGAACCGAGCGATGTCCTTGGGTGAACTATCCGCTATTAGATGCGGTTCTAGGCTCAATGCATCTAAGTAACGAAGACGGGTCCTGATTAGACCGTTACAGTGACACAAGATGTGCTCTGCTGTTTCTTCATCTTCATTACATAATCTACACAGATCTTCCTGGACTATACCCATGGTTGATAAGTGTTTATTTACCTTACAATTTCCAGTAAGGAAACCTGTGACAAGTCTGATAGATCTCCCACTTAGAGTCAGGAATTGTTTCGTTCTTTGGAGCGAAGTGGTTGGCATGAATGTTTTAGCCTGTCTGTTACCATCAGTTTCCCTCCAGTAATGAAGTGCCTCTCTGTTTAGCCACATTTTAATGTGATGGTGCATAGTGCCCCATGGTATCCCGAAGAATGGTTCTGGGCCTATGAAGGACCTTGCAGCCCCTTTCCTGGCTAGTTCGTCCGCGATCTTGTTACCTAAATAGCCGCTATGACCTGGTACGCAAATGAGATGGACTCTGTTATGGGTAGATACCTTCATAAGTAGCTGTAGGCAATCCCATACGAGCTTGGACGTGATTTTATCTGCGCTAAGTTCAAGTAGAGCTGCTTTACTATCAGAGTGAATGTAAATGTTTTTGTTCCTAGTGGGACTGTTTACATACTCTCTTAGGCAGATCTCAATGGCGTGGACTTCAGCTTGGAGGACTGAATTACCTGCTGGCATATATAGATTTTCCCTGCCTTAAGCCAAAAACTCCAGCGCCCACCCCTTCATCTGTCTTTGAGCCGTCAGTATACCAGGCTTGAAAGTCACCAGTGAACCGTGGCCTCTCTTTTTCCTATGTGGTTCTGTTTGGGAAGGAGACTTGGAAGTTTTTGTAGAAGTTGAATTTTGGAAGGCAGAGATCGCAGGGTAATAACCTTAGATTCTCGTTCTTGGTTATTTCGTCTAACCGCGCTGAGTGAGTATTACTTGGTATAATCAAATTGTTGTCAATGATGAGGCTGACTGTAAAGAGCAGAGCTTATTTCTTAACAAGAAGATGTCAAGAAGGTTGAGAAATAAAAAAAGTTTGCTTTGTTTTCTGCTAGCCTTAAATATTTTTACCATTCTTACTTTTTTTTCATAAAAAGACACTTTTTTCCAGAAAGTATGAGCCTAGGACTTAGCTCTGGCCTGTGTTAAGAATTTTCAAAGTAACGTGGTATATATATTAATTTTACACTACGATTAGAAAGGTTGAATATTATACAATGCATACAGTTATTTATATTTTTTAAAACGGAATTCAAAGAGAAAAACTATTATATAAATCAAAATTTTAATACAATTCAAAAAAACATATTTGTAAGTATAGTTCCCTATATAAGGCTTTAGTGATAAATTTTTAGGAAGTATTCAAAAAGATTTTTACTCAAGTATAATTCTCTACAAACGCTTTAACGATAGGTTTTTGAAAAGTATTCAAAAGGATTTTTACTCAAGTATAATTCCTCCCATAAAGCTTTACTCAATGATACATTTTTAAGGTAGTATTCAAAATGATTTTTACTCACGTATAATGCCCTACATAAGGCTCTTATTAAATTTTACTCAAGGAAATTCAAAGAAAAATAGTCATTAGGTTTCAATGTTATTCAAGCAAGTTTCTGAATAGGCGAGTGGATGGCGTGTGCTGCTGCTGACAATACAAAAACTTTTAATATACAAAATGTCTAAAATTAAGTTGAATGTATTTGCAAAATTATACATAATAATAATAACTAATAAATTTAGATTATAATCTATGAAATTTCTTTCAGTTTTTGGGTTCCAAAATACCTGAATAGGCTATAATAAAATAAATATGTTCTGTTAAACTTGATTCATCCAAAAGCTTATTATATCATTTCAAAAATCAATTTCAAAAATTCTTATTTACTTAAATAAAGAAATTAATTTTATTGGTCTTTTTTCCTTGTATAGGCTGCGCATAAAACTTGTTTTATGGATATTTTAAGGAAGTTTAAATTTCTCCCCTCTACATAAGTTTTCAAATTTGAAGTTTTCTGCTTACTTTTATGCTTGTTTTTAATAAAAAAAAATATATTTAAAAAAGTTTTGTTTTCATATACGTAAATATTCAGTTTCAAAACGTGCTAAATTTTTGTTTCGTTTTCGGCGAAAATTTCAGTTGCAGTCTGAGACTTCTTTAGACACTTCTAAGCTTTTTTTAATAATTTTCTCTTTTTTTTTTTGATGGAAGAGAAGAACTTCAGTTTTAAACAGTCTTTTACGCACTGTTTACTTTTTGCACCCCTGAAAACATCCTCCTGGTTATGGTCTGTTTTATAAATATTATAAAAAACACATAAATAAAAATAATAAATTTTATTATTAAATATAACCCCCTCAAAGGGAGAAAGATTTACAGATAATGAAAATCTCGTATTAAAATTAACTTCAACTTTAAAAGCAAGTCTCTTTTTTATGTGCCAAAGTTCAGCGGACGTAGCTAATGACTACAAGTTATTTCAACCTGAGTTTATCGCGCAACGGAGACTGGATAACGTGCACTTCACCTCAAATATCAGTCATTAACTGATAAAAAACTAATAAAAGGATAATTATTTGAATTGCAATAGATATAATCAGTAAAGTATATACAAAAAAAAAAAAAAACAGCTGGAAAATAGCATATCACCTGCTGTAATCGATGCCAACACACACAGCATGATCAACGATGGACAGTCTGCGGCGAATGTTGATGATCGCAACATGATAGCCAACTTGATCAACAGCGAAGATGTCTTCGGAACGTGACGGCACGATGTACATGTTATGATTATGATGCAGATAATGATGATTATGCTCAAGATAAACCAGCCTGAAACAGAGAGAGAGTTTTATGCAAATGATCATGTTTTTATTTTGCATATCAGACATTCTTGATCATGCTGGTAATGAAGCGAGGAAAACAAATCATTTACCACCAAAAAACCAAGGTGAGTGTGTGTGTCTACTGGTTAGAAAACAAGCTGTTGCTATTGTTGTTGTACAAGACATTAACTAAGTTTTTATGAATTTTAAGAGTCTTTTAATTTTACCTACTAAAGGAAAGAATTAATTTTGACGATTTACCAGATATGATCACGGTCTCGAACACATTAAATTTGATCGCAAGCAACAGAGCGGGCTACGCAGCGGGTGACTATTTTTTTTTATTCCTGCTTTATATTAATTGTCAGCTTTCGACAAAGCAATTTGACATTAAATGTCAGGCGACATTAACTTGCTACTAGCTGGTGGTGGTGGTGGTGTAGCATGATGATGGCACTTGGTCTTTGGCTGAGTTTGGCATCGTTTTGAGTTCCTAAAAGATTTATTTTGATATTAAAAAACAAAAAAAAAAAACAAATACTTGTGTGGCCTCCCACTTGGAGCGTGAGCTAGCTACACTTGTTGTGCCAGTGAGTAGGGGCTTGGAAAAAAATGAATAAAAAACATCTATAATCAGCCGTGTTGTCACTGCGGGACCCACTGTTTCGAAACATTTAAATTAATACCCTGGCATGTGCAACGATTTAGTTAAGTCGTTCCTCTTGTTGTCGTTGCCATTGCCATTGCCGTTGTTGTTGTTGTTGTTGTTTTTGTTGTCGTTGCTGTTTTTTGTGTTGCTTTAGCTGTAGCTGTCAGTGTTGTTGTCTGGTGGCCCTTGTCAGCCACGATTGGGGACCACATTTTTAAGAACATTAATTAGTCGCATCGACATGAAATATATTTTATTTGTATTTTAAATAAAGCGATATATTTTTCATTTTTTGTTTATTTATTTTTTTTTCTTTTTTTTTTTGTCATTTTGCGTTAATGACAGTTTCAACTGTCGCCTAATTTATTCACACACTTCGTGATTTATGGCGATGTTTTGTATTTATCATGTTTATTTTTATTTATTATTATTTTTAACACAAATAATGCCGCTCATCAGCATGAGGTTTTATATTGTTAAAGATTCATTAGCTGTGCCTACGTAAAGAAAAGTTATTTTTTAGACAAAGATCAATGATGATTGGAACAACGAAAGCCCGCCTCTACAAGCTTTTAAGAACAACAATGAACTTATTCTAGTGGCACACAATTTCTAGTTTTCTCTATATAAGTGATGCACATAAATTCAAGAAGTTTTGCACTTCGATTAAGAGGTCTTTTTCATGCAACATATTACTTTTATTAAGAACTTTTTTTTGTTTCCATAAACTATTTATTATAATTAAAAAAACTTGTTTGTACATAAAAATGCCTGTACATAAAAAGGCCATGCCTATCTACAGACCACTGAGCAAAATGCCCATAGTGTCAAAGTTATATCTAACTACTTGTATATGTTCACTTTTCATATATCATTGAGATAAACAAATCTGCTGCTTGAGCCGCAAGAACGGCGAAAAAAAAATTCCAATAAATTTGCTGAGTTTTCCTAGTAATTTTCCAAATTTTTTTTATCTATAAAAGAAGGTTAATAATATTGCGGAACTTTAAGTTTCTTTTCTATTTCCCTTAATTTGTCGAGGTATCGTACATAATTGTGAAGACGAACAAAATTGTGTACCATCATGTCAAAATGGCGTTACTGCATATTTTATTCTTCAATTGAACTAAGGAAAAAAAAGCTACGTGTTTTGAGAAAACAACAAATTAAATTTTTGTATAAAGTAGTGTCGACCATATCTGGCTCGCGAGCGAAGAGCTTTTCAATATATGCGCATATAAATGCTTGCGCTGCTAAAAAAATTTTAGTCTGCAGGCAGACTCCAATTAGTTTGGGTAGCGTAACTTTGTTCGCTTGATGCATACAGAGAATAATATGAAGAAACGATGAGTAGTTCTTTATATTAGTTTATATATGATATCTAAAAAACTTCATATCAACAATCATTGTTGTAGCAGTTTGCAAGTTAATAATAATCCAATTTTATATACATACATTTTGTTTTTTAGGTAACTTTTATCTGTAATGGGCTGGAATCGAAAAAAATGTTGATGAAACTTATAAATAGTAACTTTATTATCAAATAAAGCAATAACTTACTTATTTTTCAGATCTTATAGATTTAATATGACTTTTTGTACATAAAGCTATTAACGTTACACATGCATGCACGCATTTTAAACTGTGTGCGTTTGGTCATCACTGGTTTAAGGCAGGAATGCGCAAAAGGCCGCCCAAGGGTGGAAAGCTTTAACATGCACACGACAGCTTTCAATTAATAATGCTTTTTAGTCGAGATTAGAACTTAATACACTGAATTAAATAATATTGATTTGTATCAAATAATTGATATGGAAAAATAAAAAGTGAAACAAAGGAGTAATGATGTACATTCGTACTATTAAGCATAAAAATAATATATTTTATGCTTGATCACATCATAGGATCAGTCGTTGTACGAACTTCATGCTGTGAAGTTGGATAAAGACATAGGAAACTTCAATTTTGAACTGTGGGAAAGGGATAGCCTTATGTCCTGACTGTGCTAAATACTGATGTTTAATATAAGCACAAAAAACTCAGCAACTTCCCTCGAACATTGGACATCCAAGCTCACCATAAATGTGTAATAGGTTTAATGAATTTGCACATTAATAATATGTATTTGCATAAGAATCCACAAGCTAATTAAATATTTTGTATGTATTTCTAAACAAACATACGAGGACCAATTGATAATTCAGTGAAAAATTAAACAAGGAATGATTTTTACGGCAAAAAAAGTTTTATTTCTCAATATAGTTCCTTGTAGCTCGATACACTTCGTCCAAGGTTCCTCCAATTTTTTGATCCCATCCGAAAATTCGCTTCGAAAGGTCCTCAAAATAGGCCTCTGTTTTGATGATGAGCTCCTCTCTGGTGGTGAATCTCTTTCCGCTGAGACATTTCTTCAGGTTTGGAAACAGAAATTAGTCGCAGGGGGCCAACTCTGGAGAATATGCTGGATGAGGAAACAATTCGTACTTCAATTCATGGAATTTTGCCATGCGAGCTGGGCATGTGCGAACGCGCGCATTATCTTGATGGAAGAGCACTTTTTCCTAGCCAAATGGGGACATTTCTCTTTCAAGGCGTCGTTGAAACAGTCCAATTGGACTGCATAGTATTCGCCATTGATCATTCTTTTCGGTGGAAGCTAATCGATGTAGATTATGCCGCGTTCATCCCAAAATACTGTCGCCATAACCTTTCTGGCCGATAGCACCGTCTTGGCCTACTTCGGAGCAAGTTCGGTCGGTGAAGTTCACTGTTTCGAATGTTCCTTTGTCTCTGGTGTGTAGTGATGGATCCATGCTTCGTCCACGGTTACTAATCGATTGAAAAAAAATCCTTCTTATCTTTGTTCTACATCGCAAAACACGACTTTGAATCAGTCATACGATCGCGTTTATGGTCAAGAGTGAGCCAGCGCGGCACCTATCTTGCGGATATTTTTTTCATATACAAATGATTTCGCAAAAAATTACTCACCCGTTGGTCTGAGGTGCCTATGGCCTCAATAATCTCGCGCACTTTAACTCTGCGATCGGTCAACACGAAATCGTGAATTTTAGTAACCATTTCAGGTGTGGTGACCTCATTTGGGCCGTTTGGAACCTCATTTGGAACGTTTAGAATTTTCGGCGTCACTTGTGCTTGTACGAAATTCGGAACTCGGAATTCAGTAAACCACTTGTGAATCATTCTAATTGATGCTGCTGAGAGAAATTCACAAGATCGATTCACAGCGAGCTGAAATTTTTGACAGTAGTCTATTAACAGATGGTAGTTGACAGGATAAGTGTTGCATTTAAAGTTACAACTCGGGAAATTTCATTTTTCACTGAATTATAAAACGGCCCTTGTATATTACAAATTCTATTAAAAAGTTTGAAAAAAAAATTTAAAGATATTTTATTTGCTACATGAAAACTTGCTACATTAACCCAATTGTGCCCATTACGCTTCAAAAAAGGCGCTACATAAACTAAATATTTATATATATATATATATATATATTTATATTAAAAACAAATAAACAAAATGTTTACACTTTGAGATGTTCTATAAAGGTTCCTTCAGACCAGTGGAGCTCACGAAATTTAACAAAAGAGTCAATGATTTAAAAACAAAAAATACAAAATATTGCGCATCGTGACTTTTGACAAAGAAATTTACAAAAAAAAAAAAAAACAAATCCTGTGTGCGTTAAAACACAAGTAATGCAACAATGTATTTGTTGTTGTTTATATGCATTCAAAATTATGTGATCGTCAACAGCGGCTCGTGCTGCTGTTTTTGTATGTTTGTGTTTTCATTTTTGCATAACACAAAGTTTACGATAGCTTGTGTCGTGGTTTTTGTACGTGATTTTGCTTTAGCATAAACGCAACGACAAAGCTCATGGTAGAAAAAAATGTAAATGGCGAGCAGCGCGGGCTGAATGGGCTACTGACTGAGCATGTTTGCTTCAGACCCTTTATGTCAGGTCTTATCTGTTATAATATTAGAAATTGTCTACTACTACCGGAGCCAATTGCTATTACTTGCTAATATATTCTTCATAACAAAAAGTTGCAGAAGATGACTAAAAAATATCCTACATAATTATCCGGCTTACAAAATTAAAAAAAAAAAGAGAAAAATAAAATTAAATCAGGCCGCTTCATGGCTTCATAAGCTCGACTTAAAATCCTAAAGCAAACCCAAGCCTCTGACTCCCAAGCAAACCCATCATGCGCCTAAGATTTGATCAGTTAATAATTTAAATTATTACCAACCATCAAAGAAAACTCAACAGCAGAAAACGTGATTCAGCTATCAAATAAAATGCATCTTTTTTGCCAAAGTAATAAAATAACTGACGGAAGAAGTAACTCCTTCCGCACTCGCAGCGACCTAACTCTTTGGCCTATGTTGCAGCTATAGTCTACATTTTAAAACTGACTAGCCTTAGCCACCAAAAAAAGCTGAATGCACAGCGATGACTTAACTCAATACAGTTGAAGACAGACAACTCAATTCGTACAATCCTATTAAAGCTAAACAATAAAAGTTAATATTTTAAGCTTGTTTTTGTTGTAGATTGAGACAAAGCGCTGAAATTTATTACAACAACCAAAAAATATCAAATGACTTCATTTACTAGAGTTTACTAAATGCGAAAACAATAAAAATATAAAATATGAATAACTATTAATTTTTTATTTGCCACGATCGTGCCAATTGCAGAAAATTATATTTTAATAAAACCTGTCCAAGACTCAGACAAGCCTTGTTGTCGGGCTAAGTTATGACAAGAAATTGTTGTCTGGCAACTGAGTAGCAAGAACTGTGTTATGGAAGTTGTAGCTTTGGTTGCTGGATCATGCCAACATGAAGTAACTATAGCTTTTAGACGTAACTAGCAGCTGTTATGTTGTTCGAGATGCAAGGCAAATCTTTAGAAATTCCACCTCCAAATTGTAAGTAATTTGTTTAAGAAATTTTATGAACATATGTATTTGTGAATTCAATGCACCGCTTCAAATTACACAAGGTCCAATGCTTTAATTTAGATATGACTGTTAAACGTATCTGGATACGTCGAATTACCCACAAAAAAATTCCTAGAAATATTAACCACTAAGCTTTGGTAAGTAAGTGTTGTGTGGTAGCTCGTAAGCGATCGCATAACATCTGGTTGTCTAGAAATATAAACTCTGTCGATGAGTAGTTATCGAAGCTAATACCAGAATTTATATCAGATCTCCTTATGCTTTACACTAAAAGTGAGTATTTTTTCACAAAACCTAGAAAAATACTTATCGTAAAAATATGCTCACATAAGCTATAAGCAAAAAGAAAATTTTAAAAGATTATTACTAAGACGTTTAACTTTTCTCACAACGCAGCCAGCAGCTTCCCAACCTTAAAAATTCCTTAACTTTTGCAGGCAGGAACAAATACCGCCTGCTGCCTTAGGCGCACACGTTACAAACCCATAACGCTGCCGCCCGTCCGCCCCAAAAACGCTGCTGCTGTTACTGTTGTACTTACAATTATTAATTGACGGTTGTCATAAATTTATTTTAAGCTTAATAACAGCTAAGGAAATAAAAAAATATACTACAGCGCAAGCGCGCACGACATCCGCGCCATTGTTATGTTGGCTGCTACAAGGCGTTAGGCGCGCAGGTAAGGCATGGCATGGCTGTGTCAAGAAACCAGCAAAGTCAACGCTAAATTGAGATATCTTAAGCCAACTGAAGTGAGTCGTAAAGCCAAGGAAAGAGCAGACAGACAGACAGAGAGAAGTTTTATTGCTGAACAATGGAGGACTTTTGTCGGGATACACCTTGTTTTCTTTTTTCATAAATATGATTTTCCATGATTTTCTATGAGTAAACGTTTGCGCTTGTGCATAATATTTTATTGTTGTTCATGTTCTTGTTGTTGTTATTGTGGTTGCTGTTATTATTTTGTTATTTTAGTTTTTTTTTTTATTATAACTGACTGTTTGTGGATGGCTGCGAGGATTTTCTGTGTTGCCTCTGTGACTTAAAGTGACTGCTTCATCGAAACGCCATCTAGTTGCAGTTTTTTTTTCTTCTCATTGTCTTGTGCTCGAAGGGCGCTGCAGTAATTTTCATTGGGGGCGTACTTCAACACGATTTGCCATCAGATAAGCTGTTTTTATTGTAATGCAAGGTTTGTATAAAAACGTATCTAGCAAAAGCAAAATTATTACATTGCCTTTACAACAACTTGTTGTTTTTGTAATATTTGTTTTCATTTCGGAATATTATTCCATACTTTTTCAAAACCTCCTTTTCCACTTAAAAGGGAATTTATGTTGCCGGGAGCAAAGTTTAATGAAAGGCACATACATATTTATGATAGGGTGTAAGTGCATCTCATCTGGTTGATGTTTTATGCAAAGTGATGTTTTGCTTTTGTTTTCATGTTGGAAAAAAGTTATGGAAAGAATTCTTAAATTTCAAAAAGCTTAAAATTTTTAAAAATATTCAACTCTTATTTTGAGATTGTCTTCTTGAATACCAAATATCTTAAACTTAGGTGAGGCTATTGTAATGAAATTTTGGGTATATTTTTAAAAAAGCAATAATGTTCTAAGTACAAAATATTAAAACAACATAATAGAAAAATAGCCAATAGTAATAATTCGATGTTGCGAAAAATATCATTCAATTTCAAATATCATTGAATTTCGATATATATTTTTTCGCCACAATTAACCGCAGTCACCGCAGTAAGCTCTTAAAATGGGTAACGCAGCAAAAAATTCTACTCTGATACACCTGTAAGGATAGAGTCTATATGTGCAAAGGATGTGTCTACTCAAAATGTAGTAGACAGGATCGCCAAGTGAGGGATCGTCATGTAAAAGATATGTAGCTAAAAGAGTTTCAACTAACTGCCAACTTCGGCAAACTGAAAATTATGGCATTGCTGCCGCTCTTGGTATAAAAGAAAGAAAACCAACTAGTTTTTAAGCTAGATTAATTCTAAGTTTTATAATAATAATACTACTCAAAAATCCCCACTTTCCTAAACTCCTCCTCCAATTTTAATTTCACTCAATACATTGAGTCAGTCGTTTATTAGTTTTTCTTTCATTCATTAACGTCGCAGCCAATAAGAAATTATGCTGCGCTTGCATTTACGTAGTTGGCTAGGTCAGCGTGACAGCAAATGCATTGATTGCATTACTCACGCTGGCCGTAGTAAAAAGTGTTGCGATTGAATGCAACATGATCAGCATTGGTGCAACGTACGAAAGAATAAAAGAAAGAGAACAAATTATTTGGGTTAACTTTGTGTTATTACTAATTGTTTGGCATGTACGGTATAGTGGTCATGCTGTGCCACTACACCCTTACCCTTAAGCGAAAAATTATTACTTGAAATAATTTTTTAAGATTGGAGGAATTTAGAAAAAGTTAACATTTTGGGATACTTCTTTACATATGTATAGATAAAATGTATTTGATATTGCATTATTATCATAGTTTTTGCTATTCGTAATGAAATCTTAATGTAATTATAATTTATAATTAATATATAATATTGTCATGTTCATTTTATATATATATTAATTGCACTTATTATTAAATTTCTTAAGTAAATTGTTGTGTAATTCCTTACTTTTACCTCTTATATCTACTATGGAATTTACTCCGTTTCTTTTTATGATCTTGTACGGGCCATGATAAGGATTCTGAAATTTTTTCCTACTTTCTAATCTTACAAATACTAAATCTCCTATTTCTAATGTGCTTTCATTTTTATTTCTATCATGAAATATCTTTCTCTTATGTTTTACTTTTTGTATTAAATTTCTAGCCTTATCTATAGATGTTTTTAATCTTAGCCTTAACTCATTGCTGTAGTTTTCTAAATCGTATACTTTGGTTCCTTCTTTTAGAACATCGCTAGGCAGGGTCGGTAGTTTTCCGAACACAAGCTCATATGGTGAGTACGCGGAGTCAACGTGTGGGGTAGTATTATATGCAAATGTGTAATACGATACCCATTTGTCCCATTCGAAATCATCCGCAAAAGAAAGTAAATATTCATTAAGTGTTCTATGATTTCTTTCAAGTGCGCCTATTGTTTGGTGATGATATGGGGTTGAAAACACTTGACGCGTGTTTAATAGTTCACACACATTTGTCATTAAGTTGTTTGTAAATTCTGTCCCTTTGTCTGACTTAAGTGTTTTAAAACATCCGTACTTTAGTATGAACTGTTCTACTAGGGTTGAAGCTACAGTCTTGGCGTCTTTAGCTTCAATGGGATGCGCTACAACAAATTTTGTGAGATCGCATTGCATTGTTAGTATATATCTGTAGCCGTTCGAAATCTTAAGTGGGCCTACAGTGTCAATTACTACAGTCTCGAAACTTGTTTGTGGTGTGTCAGTGATTATCATTTTCTCTTTAATGTGTCGAGTTACTTTATTTTGGTTACATTTCACGCAGTTGTTTATAAATTCTTTAACCATCTGTCTCATATCAAGCGTAGCATACATATTAGTAAAATGCCTTTATGCAATTGTGTTACGATATAGTTAAAAGTGTTTTGATTCCTATATTAAAAAGACTGTTCAGCGCAGTAGATTTTGTGTTGGATAAAAATTTTGAGTGATGCACCAACTCAAGCGCAGGTTATTGTATCAGCGAAATGCGTCATTGAATTCAAACTGCATTGAAATTGAATTGAATTGAATTGAAATTGAATTGAAATTGAATTGAAATTGAATTGAAATTGAATTGAAATTGAATTGAAATTGAATTGAAATTGAATTGAAATTGAATTGAAGTTGAGTTGAAATTGAATTGAAATTGAATTGAAATTGAATTGAAATTGAATTGAAATTGAATTGAAATTGAATTGAAATTGAATTGAAATTGAATTGAAATTGAATTGAAATTGAATTGAATTTGAATTGAAATTGAATTGAAATTGAATTGAAATTGAATTGAAATTGAATTGAAATTGAATTGAAATTGAATTGAAATTGAACTGAAATTGAATTGAAATTGAAATTGAATTGAAATTGAATTGAAATTGAAATTGAAAATGAATTGAAATTGAATTGAAATTGAATTGAAATTGAATTGAAATTGAATTGAAATTAAATTGAAATTGAATTGAAATTGAATTGAAATTGAATTGAAATTGAATTGAAATTGAATTGAAATTGAATTGAAATTGAATTGAAATTGAATTGAAATTGAATTGAAATTGAATTGAAATTGAATTGAAATTGAATTGAAATTGAATTGAAATTGAATTGAAATTAAATTGAAATTGAATTGAAATTGAATTGAAATTGAATTGAAATTAAATTGAAATTGAATTGAAATTGAATTGAAATTGAATTGAAATTGAATTGAAATTAAATTGAACTTAAATTGAACTTAAATTCAAATTGCGAAAACAATTACAAAAACACTTTTTGATATTTCAAGATATTTCGTATCATTTTTAATATGTATGGATTTAATTAACACTTTAATGCAGTTTCAACGACAACGTACCTTTAACCAATAGAATTTCTAATGCAAATTCGGAAAATTATTTAGAAAATATTTACAATAAAACAAAAAACATTTTGACATTTATATAAAAATATTACTAGTTATATAAAAAGAGGTTCATATTGTTTCGTTTCATTTTGGAGGTGTTATATTAACAGTGAATTCTGAAATTTTCATAATTCAAACCTTCATTACGAGCCAATTACGAAACTATAAATAAATACTTTCTTTATAGTATTTACTGATAAATCCAGCTTTATGAATTTTAAAAATTATACCCAAAAACTTAAAATAGCTGAGTTATTTTAATCTCCAAGCCTCTCCAAACACAATAAAATCAAACAATGCCATTAACCTAAGCTGACTGACAAACAATTAAAACGATTCCATTTCTCAGACATAGCATCGAAATAAAGTGCATTAATTTAATCCCCCACACTTGAAAATTGGTTGTCAACACTAATTCATATCCCGCAAAGTTCAAAGCAGAGCTGATTCACCGCGTGTAAGGCAATAAATACAATAATCATAATAATGAGCGGTTGACAGACATATGGAATAATGCGAACAGACATGTAGACAGAGCGACAGACATACAAACTGCCAGATAAATATAAAGACCAAAGGCAATATAAGCAACAACAAAAAAAAAAAAAGTGAGACATTAAAGCGGATAAATTCATTCACATAATCCTGATGCTATAACTTAAGTAACTCAAGCGTGAATTTATGTATGACATTCTTCACACAGGCAACAGAGCGACAGACACCAAGGCAGACATGTAGAGCAACAGCGGAAATACATGTGCTCCATGTAAGCTCCATGAAATTTAGGCAGGGCTGGCACCCAAGTGAGAATAAAGCTGTTTTAATACAACATCAGCGATTTATGTAGATATGCATAATCATTATATTCTATTGAAAAGTGGTACGGATAGAAAAATATTTAAATTCTGTTTTCTATTCTAAAACAGTTTTGGAGAGTATAGATTTATCTAAAAAGGGGAGTTAAAAACTATGACCTTAAGAGTCAAGGTTTAGGTTTTGAATTTCACAAAAATTCTACATCTGTTCTCATGTATCAAATTAGCTTCACTTGAAAAAAGTGAAAAGTGAATGCAGTTTTTTTTTTTAATTAAAACCCTTCAAATAGTAAATCTAAAATTGCATGATTTATGGCAGAGAATGTGAAATGGAGCAACTCATAGCAGCCACTCATATACCCCAAGATATGGATGCACTCTGAAGTTCAACAAATATGAAGATAAACTTAATGATGCATTACATAGAACACACAACTAAAATATATATCTTACAATAAAAACGGGACCCTCTTAATTTGAGGTTATGTGTATGCATTTATGAACTCATAATTCATGCTAGCCTGACTACCACTCTCGCTGCCGATGATTAAGTAGCCAAGGCAGGCAATGTAGGAGGTGAACTAATAAAATATTTTCTTTAATTTTCTATTTTATTTCTTAATGACTTAATGCAAGTCAAGCATAGTAAGGGGGCAACAACAGCAACATCAACAGCAACAACAGCAACAACAGCTTAATGTTTACGATACAGTAGTCAAAATAAGTTAATTTCCATTTTTATATGTGTGCATTTGTATGTTGAACTGTGTGACAAGCAGTGGCAACGGTTTCTGCATGCATGCCTGCCTGTTTGTCAGCCTGAATGTTTGTCTGCTAGAATGGCACCACATGCAGCAAGCCGCATGCAACATAAACTTAAATGTGTATTAATGAGCGTTGTCAACTCGTGAGTGATTTAGTGTCGCCCCCAGAAGTGGGCACATGGGAAACGGGTTAAGTGCAGGATCACATTAAGCAGCTATTTGATGGCAGGGTGGCCATTTTTGTAAAATTTATTTAAGGATGTACTTTCAAGTAAGGAAGAGCTATTAAATTCCTTATAATTTCTTTAAATAAATTAAAAAAAAAAATTCTCCTAGCACTCATTTACAATTCTGCTAGATTCAATAAGATACAGCAGCATTTCACCAGTTTAACAGGCGTTTAAGGCCCTAAGTCAGTTCATCGAAAAAAAATTTACTTTTTTTTCATGAGTAAGTTTAAGGTAGAAAAAGAAAACTTAGACAATTGATATATTAACATTTATTTGTCCATTAGTTATAAAATTATAAATATTTTTTTTTCAAAATTGCTGATTTTCTGACATCCTCAATTTACGCCTTCATTTTTGCTACATCCATCTCCATGAGACCCAATAATAAAAAAAAATTTATTTTTAATTATTATTCAATGATATCGCACACTGAATACAAGGCAGTCACTACTTAAAAATCACAAGTTTTTACATTTTAATGTAAAACTGATCATACACTTTGACTGTAGCACATCAAATACATTTTGTACACATCTTCTTTCTCTATAGTTTTCTATAGTTCTCTATAGTATGGAATTCATTCAAAAATAAAATAGTTTTTTGCTTCCCATAGAAATTTAAAAATTTTGAATTGTGACTGTTTTATATTTACCCAACAAACAAAATGATTCACTAAAGTTATCGTTTACGAATCGCATTCTCGTACATTTCATTCATTAGCAATTATTAGTAGCGATTCATTTATAATATCGCGATCGGGAGAAATTCCTCTTTCGTTAATAAATCGTCAAACCGAAAAAAGCAATTCGTTAACGAGTTGCCAAAACTTTAAAAAGCAATTCGTTAACGAGTCGGCAAAACTATAAAAAGCATTTCTTTAACGAGTTTCCAAAACTAAAACAAGCAATTCGATAACGAATCTTATAAATCATATAAAAAATAAAAAAACAAAAAAACCAATAAAAACTAATTTCCAGCTTACCACGTCAAGAACTGAAACCACGTCATCTGAATGCTAGTCCGGCACCTTACCCACTCGGCTATTTCAGATGCCGAATATATCTTGCTTAATTTGCTTGATAATAAAAGCCAGCATTCGCGGACATGGGTTCGATCCCCAACTTGGTAAAAAAAAAATTTTTTTTTTTTTTTTTGTTTGTTATTTAGGTATTTTTTAAAGATTTGGCTTTTCAAAAGTTCGAAATTAATTTTTTTATCATTTTTTGAGCAACTTTTTTTCGGCCTCGTTATACATTCGTCAAAACCAAAAAAAGCCATTCGTTAACAATTCGCCAAAACTATGAATAAGCAATTCGTTAACGAGTCGCCAAAACAACAAAAAGCAATTTGTTAACGAGAACTTATTCATATGAAAATCTTGAAGAAATTATAAGTGGAAATTATTTATATAAAGAATAAGCACGAAATAATATAACACAAGAAAAAATATTTCACACAATTTTTTGTTATATAAAAATTTATGAAAATTTATATTTAGGTCTTTTTTCACTTAAAATTAACAACAAAAACATAAAATTTAAAAACAAATATTCGCTTAAATGACGTATTAACAAAAAGAAAGTTTGTAAAAAATACTCTTCTTAAAAAAGATTTGGATATTCAAAAGTCTGAAAAAATTGAAAAAATTTTTTCTTCAAAACATCTTAAATGGAGTTTAGGAAAGTCATGACTTCAATCGGTGCTTTCTTTAAGCATCAAGCCAACCTCTGATGAAGTCGGTATGAAACTATTCGAAAACTTTAAAAAAACGATTCACAAGCGATTCGTTAACGAATCACCCCTCGCCACCTCACAATGTTTATTGGGTAGTGTGCGATATGACTGGAGCAGAATTGAAAAAAAATATTTCTTGAGTGAGAAAAAAATTAAAAAAAGTCAGATTCCTGGCATGTTTTTATTTTTTTTTCTTTTTTAATGACCGGCTTTTGAAAAAGTGTAATATCGAACTCCTTTTACACGGTTTCTTGGACTTCAATCAAATCTTGAAAATATATTCTTTGGTGTAATGAGTAATCCACAGTCTGAAATTTTGGTGACAAGGGCCGTGGTGCTTTCATTTTAAGCGATCTTCTTCTATAACCTTTGTCCGACTTCAACCAAATTTTCCACATAAATCCTTTAGAATACGGAGCAGTCAGTAGCATAAAAAATTAGGCGGAACTGAACAGGGGAAGTGGTACTTTAATTTTAATTGAAATTCTTTTACTCCGTTAGTATGAATTCTACTCAATTTTGCACATATATTCCTGCAAAGCATAATGAGCGGTCATAAGTTTAGAAAATTATTCATGATTAAGCAGGGGGGCGTTGCACTTTAATGTTATTCGAAGACCTACACCGATTTTCCGACTTCAACCAAATTTTTCACCTACATATACATTTTGGAATAATGAGTAGTATGTATTCTAAAAAATTGGGCAGGGCTAGACAGGGGCGTTGACAGACACTTCAATTTTAAACGAACTTCGTTAGGGCTTGCCCGACTTCAAACAAATTTTCCTCCATAGTTTTTGGAATAATATGTAGTCCGTAGTCAGGAAAAGTAGGCGGGATAAGATATGGGTTGTGGCGCTTTAATTTTAGTTGAACTCCTTCGACAACATTTTTTCGACTTCTATAACATTTGTCCGACAAATTTACACCGTATGTTTGACTTCCACCAAATTTTGTACATACATTCTTTGCAATAATGAGTAGTCCATAGCCAAGAAAAGTAGGCTGCATACGACAAGGGGGCATGCAACTTTAATAACTCGAAGCTTTTGGCTAATTAGTCCTCTCGTTAGTGGACAAACACTGTAGCTGCGACAGCGAAATTTTATATGCGTTTTTTTTTAAGTTCGTGTTCACTGCCATTTAAAAATTTCATTACTCATTCATTTCAAACTGGGTATACATTTTCTACATATAAAAAACCTCTCCCAACGATAAGTTTTAGAATTTTTTTTTTAAAGTAAGGTATTTTTCCACTTACAAAAAGGTGAAATTTTTCGTGAAAAATTGCAATTCTTACAATAAATGACCACCAAAAATTAAAAAATAAAAGAAATAATAACCACAGAACGATTGGGGATGATTTGATGATACTTCGACTAAATTTGAATGTTCTTGGATTTGACACATTAAAGTTTAATTTTTCCGTCTTACGGCTCTTGAGTTTAATTACTTCAAGACCATTCATAAAATTGTACGTTATATAGGTGCCAGATATTAAAAATTGCTCCAATAATAACCGAGTTATGATAGGCAGCAGTCGGTAAAGTAATACAAATTTTAGCACTTTTTTTAAAAATGTTCACAAATAATTTAAAAGCCTTTCATTCTATAGAAAAAACTATTTGTGAGTAATTTTTTAAATAAAAGAAAATTCTTTACATTTTTACTTATAGTTGTCATAACTGTAAACCTATTTCTTTCCCAAATTTCATGATATGTCAGACACATAATAAAATATGGTCTTGATGCATATAACTGCGGCATCAAATTTCACACTCCACCCGCACGCGTGATGGGAACATGCAGCTCGAGCTGTCATCGTCGGTGCCACAAACTCCAACATTTGACATTTCGATGACAGCTGCAAAATTTGCAATTCCACACTGACAAACGTAATGAATAACGATGGTAGCACAACAGATTCCATTTCTCTGGATACTTCCCGACATCCTTCCCCGTTCCCTTACCGATAGCCGCCGCAGCTATATGATAGAGCACTTGCGATATGGTAAACATTTTTAATGATTTCATCTTTTATGCGCATTCGAAATGTTGTCAGCTGGGGAGCGGCGGCAGCTGTGCTTTAATTTTTTTTTTCTGATATTAATTTTGCCATCATCGATTGCAATACGCGGCAAAGTAGGCGAGCTGCACGCCCATCCAGTGGAACAGCCATAACTACAAGCACAATATCGCCATAAATCCTTAATGCAGCGAGCATACGGCCGAAATGCTGTGTGGCAAAAGGTTTCGCCTCATCGTAGTTGCCAACCCAAACGAATTTATTATTTATTTCACCTGACATCATAAACAACAAACTCAATAAATTGTGCACTGTACAAAGGGTGGCAGCGGGCGGTCGGGCAGGCAGGCAGAGTGGGGTGGGCAAGCCGACAGCAGCCGGTAGAAGTTGTGAAACGTTTTGTATGCGGCACGTTGCGCATGCGCATAGCTTTTACGCGCGGATTATTTATGATGTCGATGCACGCTACGAATGCGCACAGAAATCAAATAAATTGATTCATCTGTGCAGACTGCAAATAACATCTGCGAAAATGGAAGGAGTATTAAAAATATTATGGAGAGGCTGCAGTGAAGAATAGACGGGAAACAGTGGAGCAACACGTATTGAGGTGTTAAAAGTAAATATTTATTGAAGCTATAACGTAAAAGAAAACAAGAAAATAATTATTGATTTTGAGTATTATTATTATAAGTATTATTATGGTTTTTTTTTTCACTAATAATTGTTTGTAAAATATACTTATAGAAAGAATAGGTGTAAGCTACGGCTGCAAATGTTTGCATACAAAATCTGAACGTTAAAATTTTTAAATTTGCACAATATTTTTGATCATCAGTTTTTGTCACTTTTAAGAAACCATCACAGATTAGTACATACAGACGAGAAACGAATTTAGAAATATAAAAGTTTTGACTAAAGAAACAAAATCAAATAATACGTTTAAGAATATTTCCATAAATAGTCTATATAACCAAAGCTGCATATAGCATAACATTTTGGTTATGAGATATTACCGTGGTTATATTTTATACACATTCCAATACATACCTAAATTACAACATTTTAGCTAAAATTAAAACAAAAAATTTTTTGTTAAATCAACGTTTTGATAATAAATTTTGATACTGAGACAATGCAGCAAAAAAAAAAAAAAAAAAAAAAAAAAAAAAAATATACAAAAAGAGCTCAGCTAAAATTAAAAAAAAAGTAGTTTTTGTTAACTATTTGAAGTACCATGGGAATTTGAACCACAAATTTGAATGTTTGATGTTAGAGTATGTTAAGTTATGTAATGTTATGTTATGTTATGTTATGTTATGTTATGTTATGTTATGTTATGTTATGTTTATGTTTATGTTATGTTATGTTATGTTATGTTATGTTATTGTTATGTTATGTTATGTTATGTTATGTTATGTTATGTTATGTTATGTTATGTTATGTTATGTTATGTTATTTTATGTTATGTTATGTTATGTTATGTTATGTTATGTTATGTTATGTTATGTTATGTTATGTTATGTTATGTTATGTTATGTTATGTTATGTTATTTTATGTTATGTTATGTTATGTTATGTTATGTTATGTTATGTTATGTTATGTTATGTTATGTTATGTTATGTTATGTTATGTTATGTTATGTTTATGTAATTTTATGTTATGTTATGTTATGTTATGTTATGTTATGTTATGTTATGTTATGTTATGTTATATTATATTATATTATGTTATGTTATGTTATGTTATGTTATGTTATGTTATGTTATGTTATGTTATGTTATGTTATGTTATGTTATGTTATGTTATGTTATGTTATGTTATGTTATGTTATGTTATGTTATGTTATGTTATGTTATGTTATGTTATGTTATGTTAGGTTATGTTATGTTATGTTATGTTATGTTATGTTATGTTATGTTATGTTATGTTATGTTATGTTATGTTATGTTATGTTATGTTATGTTATGTTATGTTATGTTATGTTATGTTATGTTATGTTATGTTATGTTATGTTATGTTATGTTATGTTATGTTATGTTATGTTATGTTATGTTATGTTATGTTATGTTATGTTATGTTATGTTATGTTATATTATATTATATTATATTATATTATGTTATGTTATGTTATGTTATGTTATGTTATGTTATGTTATGTTATGTTATGTTATGTTATGTTATGTTATGTTATGTTATGTTATGTTATGTTATGTTATGTTATGTTATGTTATGTTTATGTTATGTTATGTTATGTTATGTTATGTTATGTTATGTTATGTTATGTTATGTTATGTTATGTTATGTTATGTTATGTTATGTTATGTTATGTTATGTTATGTTATGTTATGTTATGTTATGTTATGTTATGTTATTATGTTATGTTATGTTATGTTATTTATGTTATGTTATGTTATGTTATGTTATGTTATGTTATGTTATGTTATGTTATGTTATGTTATGTTATGTTATGTTATGTTATGTTATGTTATGTTATGTTATGTTATGTTATGTTATGTTATGTTATGTTATGTTATGTTATGTTATGTTATGTTATGTATGTTATGTTATGTTATGTTATGTTATGTTATGTTATGTTATGTTATGTTATGTTATGTTATGTTATGTTATGTTATGTTATGTTATGTTATGTTATGTTATGTTTGTTTTGTTATGTTATGTTGTGTTATGTTATGTTATGTTATGTTTTGTTATGTTATGTTATATTAATTTATATTATATTATATTATGTTATGTTATATTATGTTATGTTATGTTATATTATGTTATGTTATGTTATGTTATGTTATGTTATGTTATGTTATGTTATGTTATGTTATGTTATGTTATGTTATGTTATGTTATGTTATGTTATGGTATGTTATGTTATGTTATGTTATGTTATGTTATGTTATGTTATGTTATGTTATGTTATGTTATGTTATGTTATGTTATGTTATGTATGTTATGTTATGTTATGTTATGTTATGTTATGTTATGTTTATGTTATGTTATGTTATGTTATGTTATGTTATGTTATTGTTATGTTATGTTATGTTATGTTATGTTATGTTATGTTATGTTATGTTATGTTATGTTATGTTATGTTATGTTATGTTATGTTATGTTATGTTATGTTATGTTATGTTATGTTATGTTATGTTATGTTATGTTATGTTATGTTATGTTATGTTATGTTATGTTATGTTATGTTATGTTATGTTTGGATGTTATGTTATGTTATGTTATGTTATGTTATGTTATGTTATGTTATGTTATGTTATGTTATGTTATGTTATGTTATGTTATGTTAGTATGTTATGTTATGTTATGTTATGTTATGTTATGTTATGTTATGTTATGTTATGTTATGTTATGTTATGTGTTATGTTATGTTATGTTATGTTATGTTATGTTATGTTATGTTATGTTATGTTATGTTATGTTATGTTATGTTATAGTTATGTTATGTTATGTTATGTTTTGTTATGTTATGTTATGTTATGTTATGTTATGTTATGTTATGTTATGTTATGTTATGTTATGTTATGTTATGTTATGTTATGTTATGTTATGTTATGTTATTTATGTTATGTTATGTTATGTTATGTTATGTTATGTTATGTTATGTTATGTTATGTTATGTTATGTTATGTTATGTTATGTTATGTTATGTTATGTTATGTTATGTTATGTTATGTTTATGTTATGTTATGTTATGTTATGTTATGTTATGTTATGTTT
>CAJZBS010000034.1:0-24508 GCA_914767935.1 Coremacera marginata | reverse complement strand
ACAACCAGTAACAGTTAAACAGATACAAAAATTCATAGGTATGACAAATTATTACCACCGGTGCATTCCCAAACTCGCACACATGTTAGGTCCCATTTATGACATGGTGACAAGCGCATCAAAAACTAAGAATACGAGGGGTGCCTTTTATATTTCGGGATTAGAGAACAAAAACAAATATTAATCATGGAAAATCACTTTATTGTTTTTCAAAATATTCTCCATTAAGATCTATACACTTTTGCATGCGTTTGAACCAATTGTCGAAGCACTTTTGCCACTCTGATTGAGGTATCTCCAAAACATGCATTCTGAATGCCGCAACCGCTTCTTCGGGCGTCGAAAATCGTTGTCCACGCAGTTTATTCTTCACGGTTGGGAATAAAAAGAAGTCATTCGGTGCCAAGTCAGGACTATACGGCGGATGACCCATCAAATCGATGTTTTGGGTGCTCAAAAATGCAGTTGTTTGAGCCGATGTGTGAGAGCTCGCATTGTCGTGGTGAAGAGTGATCCGTCTTCGGCGGTTGGTTTTCCTGATTTCTTGGAAGACAACTGGCAAACAAATGGTTGTGTACCACTCAGAGTTGACTGTTCTGAGTTGTTCTAGTGGTACGGTTGCGACATGTCCATATTTTCCGAAAAAACAGGCGACCATTTGCTTGAAAGTGCTTCGTGCGCGAACAACTTATGTTGGATTTGGCTCATCTTGAAACACCCATACAGTCGACTGCTGTTTACTTTCGGGCTCATACGCGTAAATCCACGATTCATCACCTGTCACGATGTCATAGACGTGTTTCGAAGCACCGCGATCGTATTTTTTGAGCATTTCCTTCGACCAATCGACACGAGCCTTTTTTTGAGCGATTGACAAATTGTGTGGGATCCAACGCGAACAAATTTTTTTGACAGTCAAATGTTTATGCAATATTGAATGTATGCTGGTCCCACTTATGCCTAAGGTTGCCTCAATCTCACGATAGGTAACATGACGATCTTGCAATATCAGTTCGCGCACAGCATCAATGGTTTTCGGAACAACAGCTGATTTCGGACGACCTTCACGAAATTCGTCTTGGAGTGAACTACGACCACGATTGAATTCACCATACCATCGATAAACACTGCTCCTTGATGGAGCTTCATCGCCAAAAATTGAATTAAGTTCATCCATGCACTGTTGCTGTGTTAATTCACGTCGAAAGTTGTAAAAAATAATCGCACGAAAATGTTCACGATTTAATTCCATTTTTAGACCGAGATGAATCTTTTAAGATACTATAAACAACACAAATAGCGCTCGTATGTCAAAACGTTCTGAGTACGTATAAGCCAACAAATGTCAAACTTTGCGATAGAGCTTTCAGTTGACAGATTGCAACACCAGGGTTGCCAAATCCCGAAATATAAAAGGCACCCTACGTAAACACTTACAATGGACAGACACAACATTACATTCATTTGCAACAATAAAAGATAGTTTTGCTAAGCAAACACTAATTAATCACATTAATAGTAAAGCAAAATTATCAGTTGCTGTAGATGCATCTAACACCGCAGTTGGCGGAGTCTTACAACAAGAACACAATGGAATACTTCAACCTTTAGCATTTTTTTCTAAGAAACTAACACAAACAGAAACAAAATACAGTACATTCGACCGCGAATTACTAGCCATCTATTTAGCAATCAAACATTTCAGACATCATTTAGAAGGCAATACATTCACAGTTTACACGGATCACAAACCATTAACGAATGCACTCCACTCAAAAACAGAACGCAGCCCTAGACAAACACGACACCTTGAATACATTGCACAATTTACCAACACGATAATACACGTCAAAGGTACAGACAACATAGTAGCCGATGGACTATCGAGATGCGAAATCGAAGAATTAAAAACACCCGATTTCGACCTGAAACAACTACACAAAGAACAACAAAATGATACAGAATTAAAGAATATCACTGACAATAAAATATACAAATTTATACCCATTGACATTCCATATTTAAACATTAATATCTGGTGCGAACATTCCACAGGCAATACACGATCATACATTCCACAGAATTTACGAAAAAATATATTTGAACAACTACACAACATATCACATCCGGGAACAAGGGCTTCCAGACGTCTCATCACAAAACGTTACTTCTGGCCCAGTATGAACGCACACATAAATAAATGGTAGCAAGAATGCATGAACTGTCAGAGAGCGAAGGTATAACGACACACCAAACCACAACCTCAGAAAATACACATTCCACATGGTCGTTTTGAACATATACACATCGATTTGGGTAGTGGACCAATACCCATATCAAACGGTTACAGATACCTATTAACAGCCATCGATAGAAACACACGTTGGCCTGAGGTTTACCCACTAAGACATAGAGACTGCCACAATTATAGAGGCTTTCAACAGAGAATTCATTTCACGTTTCGGTGTTCCGCGCGAAATTACTTCAGATCGCGGACCTCAATTTTCCTCCAACACGTTTAAACAGTTTATTGAGAACATAGGTAGCCATCATATTATGACATCTCCATACCATCCGCAGGCCAATGGAATTCTAGAACGCTTCCACAGGCAATTAAAAGCATCACTTATGACAAGCAACTGGCAGCAGAAGAACTGGTATTTAGAAATTCCCCTAGTTCTGTTGGGTCTAAGATCAACGGTTAAGGAAGATATCAAAGCATCTCCTGCCGAAATGGTTTTTGGACAGAGTCTGAGACTGCCGCGGCAGCTAGTGGTACATAGCAATCCAACAGGCAGCTCAGCAGAGATTTTGTCAGCCCTTAAAGAAAAGGTTAAGAACACTCAGTCAGATGGCAAGTTTCATATAATAGCAGATCAACAGTACATACCTCAGGCGATGAAGAGTTGTAAATTCGTATTTATTCGTAATGATTCCATCAGACACGCGCTCCAAAATCCGTACGATGGCCATTTCGAGGTGGTAGACAAAACACCAAAATATTTCACAATTTTAAAAGGAAACAACACTATAACAGTTAACATAGACAGACTTAAACCAGCATACTTAAATTCAAAAACTTCACAGACACTCTCTTCCACACACAATCCTAAAAAAAAGTTCACTTCAACTTATTGGCAAACACAACAAAAACCTATGGGGGGAATAATGTGGTGTTTGCACACCACATACACAAAACACACATACGTAATTCACACAACAAAAACACTTTATAGAAAATTTGTTACTTAAAAGAAGAAGTTAAAATAAAAATAGTTATCAAAATAAAAAATAAAAATACACGAAATTTTATTTAAAATAAAAATAGCCCCACGCTATAAACGCATTAGTTATTGTGATGAAATTGTGTGGTACAATTGAGTTTAAAGCTGGATAGGCATTCAATTATGTTGATTCTTTTAGAGAGGGATAATTGTAGGGATTCTATGTATGAGTTCATCGGTATCAGTTATTAAAGATTAATCCTAATATTTTCAGTTGGTCTACATTTTCAATAATGCCATCGTTGCCATCCTTTTACGACAAATGTGGATATGCTTGCATTTAGAAGTAGAAAGCTTAGCTCCAGAATAGTTGCACCCGCTATTGATGTTATTTATGAGATTAATTATATCTAGGTTTGTGTTTTTTGTTTTATTTAGTTTTTTTATAATGAAAAAATCATCTGCGTATGCACAGAAGTCGTATACCATGTGTGGGAAAATTATATTGCCTAGTTTGTTGTAGGCAACAAGAAACAGGACTACTGAAAGGGGCGATCCTTGCGGTATTCCTTTGGCAATTGGACGTGGATGAGAACAGATGGAGCCGATTCGTACTTGTATATGTCTGATAGTCATAAAGTGCTTTATATAGTTGATAATTTTTGATTCCATTCCTCTAGTTGTTCAATGATAGTGTGGATTCCATTTTTTTCGAACGCCTTCGCAAAGTCTAGAGATATTATTGAAATGTAGTTTTTGCTTGATAAGGCTGTAGCAATCAGGTAATCTAAATAAACTAGAGTATCAGATGTTGACTTCTCTTTTCTAAAACCCATTTGGCGACTATTGCTTAGATTGTTAGAAGTAACAAACCACCATAATCGGTTCGCTATTATTTTATCTAAAACTTTCGAGAAACACGGATTGAGGGCTATTGGTCTATATGATTTAATGGCTGTTTTGTTTGAATTGGGTTTTAAGATTGGAATAATAATGCAAGTTTTGTATGATAGTGGTAAAGCTTTCTTGAAAATATTATTGTAATGGTTTTAAAGTCTGTGCTTGGCAGATGCCGAAAGATTTTTTATCATCGGATATGAAATCCTATCTTTGCCTGGGGTCTTGCCTTTAAGCCTGTTTAAGGCAATTGATAATTCAATAAAACTAATTTCGTTTTCTATCAAAAGAGCTTTATTAGATGGGTTTTGTGGGGTGTTATTTAATGTAAAGTGATTTCTGTTACGGAAAGGATTTGGAAAGTTGGTGTCATGAGATGCGTTGGACCAGAATTTACAAAATTCTTCAGCTACTTATTATTGATTTGTCGGTTGTAAAAGGGGTTGGGCTGTCATTGAGTTGGATTGAATGAATGATGGCGGAAGATTTTAAGCCGCAGAAGTGTCGAAACTTTGTCCAGACAGGTCGGCGTTGTTGGGTTTATTTCAGATGTGAATTTAAATGTAGAATCTTTTTTTGATGCTATAAGAGTGCGACGGAATAGAGCATTTGCTTTTTAGTACGTTTTCGTTTGATATATTTCGCTTTAAAATATGCCATAACCTGTTTTTACATTTTTTTGGTTTAGTAAGTTGGTTATTCCACCACGGGACTTTGCCTGTTAGCTTGTAGGGATGAAATTGGGATGTTCAAAGAATAGGTTGAATGGTAGGTGGTATGTATGAAGAAAATATATTAAATTTTATTTTGGAGTAAACAGTCGCTGCAATTGAATCGAAATCTAGGTGAAGAGTAATATGTAGGCGTTCAAGGGAGTTGTGAATTAAAAGTGCAACTCCACCAAATCGGGTCTGCTGTGAATTTACTGCGTAAATTTGAAAATTTATTGGGATAGGAATGTTAGTAATGGATTGAAGATGTGTTTCTTGTAACACAATGATCTTAGGATTACATTCTTTAATCAATATTTGCAGGTGTTCATAATTATTAGTATATCCATTAATATTCCATTGAATTATATTTAAAGTCATGTTAAGAGTAAATAAAAATATATTAATAATGACTTTAGGTAAATGATTAACTTAAGCAAATGTTTTAATTATTTGATTCGTAAAATTTAAGAGAGGGCTTGCGTTATCTTAAGGTTGTTCCATTGAGTGATCGTCGTGGTCCGAGAGAGTTATGTTTGACAGCGCGCTGGTGTTGAACTGGTTATTGCTTTTGCTATTTTCGTTTTTTTTTTATTTTTAAGTTAAGATTTCAAACGGTTAGAAATGCTTCTTGGGAAGATTTTTAACCTAGTGTCTGATATTTTGCGAGATATCCGCAGAATCCGTGATTGTATTTTCTTGAGGTAAGTTGTTTGTAGATGTGAGAGTGGAATGTGAGTTGTTGTTGAATACCGAGTTGTCGATGGCGTGTGTGTTGTTATTGGTATTATGTTGTTGTTCTGGTGGAGAATCGTCTGCAAATGGGTTGGGTAACGGGTATGATTCATTGTTTAGAGAGCATCGGAGAGCGTGAGCGTAGGTTTGATGAGAGTGCCGGTACCGTTCATTGTAAATTCTAATAGCGGTTTTCTTGTCAGTTTTTTCGGAGGGTTTTGATGGCCTGCAGTTCTTTTTCTTTAACAAAAGTTGGACTGTTTCTGTCAAAGGTGCTGTGTTGGTAGTTGGGAGTTTGGTTGTCTTTGCAGTTGATGCAGGTTGCTGCAAGTTCACATTCTTCGTTATATTCGGTTTTTATGTGATAATTATTGCCACAACTAAAGCATAGTTGAGTGTTTTTGCAGAATTTACCGATGTGTCCAAAGCGGGATATATGGGCGAACGTGTACTTTTTGATATCCAATATTTATATCGTTTGGTAGAGCTAGTGAAGCGAACATAACAATAAGTAATCCAGTTTCTTTTAGGAGTTCTCCTTCTCTTTTAAAAATTTTTTTGACTTCGATTACGTTTTGATTTTGTTCTTTTATTTGTTCAAAAATTTCTTTTTCTGACATAGTTCGCAGTTCATCAGAATATGTCACGCCTTTGGTAGAAATATATTGGTGGCTTGTTCATTTTTGGGTCTTATATTAGACAAAAAAAAAAAAAAAACAAGCCGTGGTTCTTATTCGTAAAATTTGTTTTTTTTCACTGTTTGTATAATTAAAGTTTGTTTGCTTGTTAATAGAAGTTGGTTTAACGTTTTATCACTAACTGAAGCTAGTCAATTTACGTGTATCTGGTTTTTAAAGTATATTAAAGTATTATGTTATTGTATTATAAACAGTATTAAGAGAGTTGGCGAAACGGAATCGGTTTGGTAGAGTGTGTTCTTTCTTCAAGAGAAAGCACAAGACTGTGTGAATGCATTGTTGTTGTTTGCTTGCGTCCAAAATATAAGGTTATTGCTGCGGTGTGTATTTTGTTGTTAGAGTTGTTTTCAATGTTGTTTTTGTTTTTTATTTTTTTCGTCGCCATCGAAGATCTAATTTTTTCTTTTTTTTTTTAATTTGTAATCCAGCTCACTGCCACGACATCTCTGATTTAGAGGTCGCTACCAGTTGTCAAAGTTTAGCCCTCTCACAAGATATCGTCCCTTGCTGTCATTCGCCGATTTTAATGAGCTTTGGATATGTGATAGAGGACAAAAATCTAAGGTACACGTATTTTTTATAGATGCGGAAACTAAGGTTTAAAAGTTCAAAATGGCGTTCGAAAATTTCACAAAAGTGCGTTTTTTCACATAATGGCCATATTGGAGTCGCCATTTTGAATTTTAAATTTTTGACCCAAGATTCGTGTTTATCGATTCCAAAAACTTATAGGTACCTGATTTCATGTAGATACTAGATCCTCTTCTAGTTTTGGCCACTTTTTCCTGCCATTTGTACCAATGTGCCTTGGTAGCAACCCCCAAAATATCATTTAAAAACTAAAATAAGAAAAATTTACTAGTTTCGTACGGTATATATTCAAATAATGTGTAGCCCCTTGAAATTAAAAGAAAAAAATTATTATTTCGGTAACATTGTGGGAACAACTAGATGCGAGTGAGCTCTAAAAGTGTTGTAAAAGTGGATACTATATAGTTAAATCTTTACCGCAGCTTTGTTTGCTGCTAGTTGCTTTAAATTCTAAAAAAAAAATGCTCGAAAGATGATTTTTTTAGCTCTAATATTTTATTCAGCTTTGTAAAGGAATTTATAAAATCTGCAAAAGAGCAGAACTCGGAAATTTACTACTTGCTTTGTAAAGGCTCTTTTACATCAATAACATAGCTATAGAGCTGTTTTGAAAAATTCATGTGCGCTTTAAAATGTATTTTTTATTGCATTTTTAAAGCTTATATATGTAAAATACTGTAACTTAAAGCACTAAGTTTTTTGGGAATAACAAGCAATTCAAAAATCTGATAAAGAGCTTCTTTGAGAAAAATAAATAATCTTGGTAATTAAATAAAGTTAAATATTATAATTACGTAGGGTGCCTTTTATATTTCGGGATTTGGCAACCCTGGTGTTGCAATCTGTCAACTGAAAGCTCTATCGCAAAGTTTGACATTTGTTGGCTTATACGTACTCAGAACGTTTTGACATACGAGCGCTATTTGTGTTGTTTATAGTAACTTAAAAGATCCATCTCGATCTAAAAATGGAATTAAATCGTGAACATTTTCGTGCGATTATTTTTTACAACTTTCGACTTGAATTAACACAGCAACAGTGCATGGATGAACTTAATTCAATTTTTGGCGATGAAGCTCCATCAAGGACCAGTGTTTATCGATGGTATGGTGAATTCAATCGTGGTCGTAGTTCACTCCAAGACGAATTTCGTGAAGGTCGTCCGAAATCAGCTGTTGTTCCGAAAACCATTGATGCTGTGCGCGAACTGATATTGCAAGATCGTCATGTTACCTATCGTGAGATTGAGGCAACCTTAGGCATAAGTGGGACCAGCATACATTCAATATTGCATAAACATTTGACTGTCAAAAAAATTTGTTCGCGTTGAATCCAACACAATTTGTCAATCGCTCAAAAAAAGGCTCGTGTCGATTGGTCGAAGGAAATGCTCAAAAAATACGATCGCGGTGCTTCGAAACACGTCTATGACATCGTGACAGGTGATGAATCGTGGATTTACGCGTATGAGCCCGAAAGTAAACAGCAGTCGACTGTATGGGTGTTTCAAGATGAGCCAAATCCAACAAAAGTTGTTCGCGCACGAAGCACTTCCAAGCAAATGATCGCCTGTTTTTTCGGAAAATATGAACATGTCGCAACCGTACCACTAGAACAACGCAGAACAGTCAACTCTGAGTGGTACACAACCATTTGTTTGCCAATTGTCTTCCAAGAAATCAGGAAAACCAACCGCCGAAGACGGATCACTCTTCACCACGACAATGCGAGCTCTCACACATCGGATCAAACAACTGCATTTTTGAGCACCCAAAACATCGATTTGATGGGTCATCCGCCGTATAGTCCTGACTTGGCACCGAATGACTTCTTTTTATTCCCAACCGTGAAGAATAAACTGCGTGGACAACGATTTTCGACGCCCGAAGAAGCGGTTGCGGCATTCAGAATGCATGTTTTGGAGATACCTCAATCAGAGTGGCAAAAGAGCTTCGACAATTGGTTCAAACGCATGCAAAAGTGTATAGATCTTAATGGAGAATATTTTGAAAAACAATAAAGTGATTTTCGATGATTAATATTTGTTTTTGTTCTCTAATCCCTGTTCTCTAATAAAAGGCACCCCTCGTAAAACTATTACTTTCAACCAAAAATTTATTATTTTTATGATATTAATATTTTAGAATAAAGTTCTTAAGAAATTTGTAGTGGATTTTAAGGAATGTTAAAATTTTTCAACTATTTTAAAATAATAAACACTCTTTAATTTTAATTTTTTTTTCAGTCCGTTGTGGTTTTCCGGAGCATAACATTCACTTTTGCGATAAATACAAAATCGCACCGAAATTCACAGCATGTAACGAATACACGAACATATTTTTAGTCTGATATAATATCCACTCAATTATTTTTTTAATTTATTTGTCATTGTAATCGTCACAAGCACTTATCAAATTTCATAAATAAATATATTCCCAGCGGGAAAAAGAGCGCTTCAGAAGACATCCCGCAGCGCTGTTCAAGTGCTTGCATCCTCCTTGCCAAAGGTGCTTCTTTTAACACTGGCATGTCCTAGGAAGGTACCAGTTCGAAGTTAATTTCGAAAAAGAGAGGGGGAGAGAGAGCGGACAAAATTATATTGAGTGGTGGAGTGAGCAGGGGATGCCCAACATTGTGTAATGGAATGGATGAAAGCTGTGCATAAGGAACGAGAGGCAGAGCAATGAGTGAACTACACTCTCTCTCCATTTATTTTCAACTCATCAATTCAAATAGCTTTTTTCCTATGCTCAAAGCACACTGCGTAGTTTACTAGAAAAATACCCAACATTTCAACAGTTGCTATTTTTGTTTAACCTATTGCCGCTTAGCATTGCCATATGATAACGCATCTTTTCTTCTCTTTGGGATTGAATGAACAAAAGAAGAGATGAGTGCGTTATCATATGGTTACGCTAATCGATAGAGGATTAATGCGCAGCGTACTTTGTTCATGGATTTGCTTAATTTTCACTCTAGGGACTGAATCGCAACTGAACAACAAAAAGGATTGTCCACTAAAGAACAATAAAGTAAAGCTCAAAACTTGGCCTCTGTGCATGCTTGCTTGGAGAGAAATGCAAATAAAAACAGAAATTCCAAGAGTGTGCTTCTTTCCTGATAGACAAACAACAGTGATGAAGCGCTTCAATCGTGATTCTAGGTGAGCTGCTTCCATTTCGAACCGCTGGGTTGCGTTAATTTATCACACACACTTACTTTGACAAATTCTTAAAAGTACTAAACAAAACTGTCTAGCTTTGCAAGAGCTCTTATTTGGTTTTGACAGGGACTCTTTTAAAAGGGCTGACTGCTACTTCTACTCTTTATATGAAGCAGCAATAGTCCTTTTAAACTCAAGAAAGTAGCCTTACATAAGGTGTTTCCGTACTCAATTCAAGTAACTTGAAGTTACTCGAAAACGTTTCTTTAAACATTTTTCCAGCTCGAGAGAGAAGAAGAACAAACAAAATGTCACTCTACTCTCTAAAGCTCGAAACTAACTTGAACTTTACTTGAAACATTTTTTCGAACACGAATCTTCTTCTTCCAATTGCTTCTTGTCAAATTGACGGATTTAAATTTGAAAGAAAAATTGTGTTGTGAAAATAAAAATAAATATACGTTGTGTCTGCGTTTTTATTAAAATAAGCAAAATGAGTTCATATTTCCAGCTCATCTGAAAGTAGTGACGATGAAATAATTCAAAAGCTATTTAAAGATTCTGAGTGACGAGGAATTGGTTCTGGCGGAGTTGGCCCAGACCTCAAGGACCAAACAAAACTGCATTTCAAACTATTTAAATGAGTATATACATGGTAAATTTATGCAAATTGACAAGAACTTTTTTTTTGATCAAAAAATTAAAATTAACGGTACTTTTCGTTACATTTCGTTAAAAAGTCGTGTGAACGCCGTCATACGATTTTGCAACAAAATCGGATTCCGAAATCGGAAAGATTTCGAAATATTTTTGACTAAATCGTTACAAATATTACGAAATGCAATATATATTGTATATTTGTTCTTTTTACTCCTACAAGATGCTTACGTCCACGCTTTCTAAATTGTGAATGTGAATTGCTAAATCTGAATTTAACTAAATGCGCATTTAGCTCTCAGTGTGAACTTAGTATTAGATAGGATATGAATAGGATTTTTCATTGTATATTAAATAAAGTTTTATATTTAAGATGTAATCTACTAAACCTGTTTTTGCGCGAAGGGTAGGGAACGTGTAAAAAAAACCAATAGAAAAAATCGAATAAAAAAGATCTTAAAACTTCAGAAGTAACTATAAGGCATAGCTAGAAATCGTTATCCAAACAAAGAAATATTTAATTTATACACCAAAATCAGTTTTATTTAATAGACCGCGCAAAAAGAAGGTTTGAGTATATTTTTTTTGTGAATGTTAAACAATTTCTTCTTCCAATGAAATCTTACCTGCTGTTCAATTTTTTGTGCTTGAGCTATAGAATTGGCACATGATGATCCTGCCAAGCCACTTCCAACGGTTTGTGAACTAATATTAATAGGATCATTCAAATTCAAATTATTTTGTGTAGTCTGTGAAGATTGAATGGTCATATGCATAGGAGTTGTAGGTGAGTGACTTTGCATTGAGCAATCAGCGAATTGATGGGATTGTTGAACGTTATTTGAGCGTGCATTTAAACTTACTTGGGAATCAAGCCCTAACTGAGTTTGTAGATCACATTGACCGTAATGTTGTAAGGAATGTGTCGTTATATTTGGTGAGTCATTGCTGTATAGTGAGGGAATGTCTTGATCTGAAGATACAATTTTCTGTTGCTGAAGCTGCTTTAAACCACTATTAACATTAAGTAATGTGCTAGATATGTTGTGCTGAGATTTTTTTTCTTTCGGAATTGGTTGTTGAGATTGGATTTTAAGCTTGGGCTCAGACGTAAAAGGTGTGCTTCTTGCACCGACACTTGCAGCAATCAATGAAGGATCTATATTTTGACCTCTTGTTGTTACCTGTTGTATCGTATTTGCCGGCGTTAATTGTTTGAATTGGTTGGTATTATCTAAAATTTTATTATACGATTTGTAATTGCACCTTAAGCCATGTACAAAGGTATTGCTTTGGTTATTTTCAAAATTATAATTATCTGTGTTGACATGTTGTTCTTTTGTTTTGCTGTCCTCTTTTTTGTATGTGCTATTTCGCTCATTTCTTTGTTTTTCTTTTTGTAAAGTTCCAGTCGACTGCTGATGGATATGCTGATGAACATGTTGCTGTTGAATAGCTAAATTTGCAGATTGATATAAATTTTGAGTGAAATTGTGACTATACGCCATTGTCGTTGCCAAGTCTTTGTGAAATTTGTTCTGCAGTTTTTGATCAGATGCATCTAAGTGAGAAATATTGTAACCATAATAGTCCCATTGCCAATATTGTGATGTGTGATAATTAGGTATTTGATTTATTGGAAACTGTGCTGAAATCTTACTTAGTTCAACAGAACTTTGAATGTTAGGTTGCTTTTGGATTGACGTCTTAGACTGATACTTTGATTCAACTAAAGCTGATGTTGTCTTCTCAGATGTCGATGTAACCTTTTCTTCTTTAATGGAATTTTTATTTGGATCATTATCATGTATTGAATTAACTGATTTAAATTGCAATTGATTAATATTTGATACTTCGCATCTCAAAAGTTGCTTTTCATCACTTTTTCCAGAAATTTTATTGCATTCTAGATTATTGTCCATTGTTTGTATTATTCCCTCGTTTGGTATAGCAGATTCTTTGACATGTTTCTCAATAATGATAGATTCTTTCTTAAGGTTAAAAGACGGGTTTGAGTGTAGGCATTCTTTTGCTAAATATTCAGTAGAATCGAGTTTAAATGAGTTGATAGAATTATTAATATCAATACCTTTGTTAATATAAGGTAGTTCAGAACTTAAAGCAACATTTTTATTTTTTATTAACTCTGGCTCTTGATTGGGAGAATTATTCTCGATCGATTTTTTTTTACATATTTCATCATAATCTATCGATTCTTTTAATTTATCTTCTTTTACAATTTGCTTATTAACAGTTAAAAGCGAGTCACAATGAAAATCCTCTTTCGAAGGGCTTAATATTTGATCAGTTTCTTTATAGCTGGATATAATAACTTGTTTTATATGTTCGTCTAAAGTACTATCCGAACCATTTTGTGGCATTAATTGATGTTCGCTTTGTGTGTTTAAATTTTTAATTTCAAGTTCTGAACTTGAAAGTGTAGAATCTTTGCTTAAGGTGATACAAGATTCAGTACTTTGTTCTTGTTTATATGAATTTTTTTCACAGTTTTTTATTTCTTCAGAATTATTGTTTCGGTGAATATTAACTTGAGTAATATCTTCTAAATTTAAATGAACCAAATGAACATTACAATCATCGGAAGATTTTGAAAAATTTTCTTTTAATGCAGTTCTTGGTGAATTATCATTTAAAAGTGACGATTTTAAAACTATATCGTTTGTTTCCACAAGATTTTCTATAAAATTCCTTGTTTGGTGTTCAGAGACTTCTAACTCTATTTCATTTTTATCTAAATTAGAAAATTTATTTTCAAAACATTTTTTACCAGCCAGTACCGAATGCTTTTCTTTATCCATTCCTTCTTCACTAGCTTTAGTTACAATTTTGGCAGTTTTATTATCAGTTAGAATATTATCATCAACTGTTTGATTCAATCCTGATTCCCCAGGAAAATTAATTGCCTCAATTGATTTGTTACATTTTTTTTTCCCCCTCAGTTTTGGTGCAGCATTTATAGGTTTTTCATTAGAAACTTCACCTAAGCCTTCTATTTTAGGAATATCTTGAGTTCTTTCATTTAAAAAATATTCTGTGCTAGGTGTAGGTTCATTTATTTTACATTGCTCTGAATTTGGGATAGTATCTTTTGACATTCCGAATAAATGTTCGACAAAACTTGATTTCCTACAAATACCGAACTGATCATTGCGATCAATATCTTTTTTTGATGAATCATTAATTTTATTTATTATTTCAGCAGGTTTACTACTTAATAGAATATTATGATCAGTTTTTTTGGAACATTTAAAAATGTCCATTCGATTTTCTTCAACACGTTTATTTGACTCTTTATCTGCATTAAACACAGATCTATTCTTCTTTACATAAACATTATTCACGCTGCGAAACTGATTTGAGAATTTATTATTTTTGAAGGCTTTTATTTCACTACGTGTTCGTATCGTTTTATTCTTGGTATCACTTATATCTTCAATTGTACAACGTTTACGATTAGTTAAATAACTTTTAGGATTTGAAGCAGTTATTCCGCTTAGTTTATAGTTGCTTACAATTTCTCCTAAATTTTGTGATTTCTTTGGAAGATACATCTTTTTAGTACTATTTTCAGGTATTTTTCCATAACTGAATGTACTATGAGGCAATATTTTATTGCTTTTATTAGTGAAACATTCCTCTTGTTGCAAGGCAGTTTTAGTAGTTATTATATAAGGATGTGGGTTTAATAACAATGGAGTCCACCTTAATCTTTCAATATCTATTTCAATGCGATTGTTAGCATTTTTAATTTTGTCTTGGTGAATTAAAACATAACCCCAATTAATTTTTACAACGATTTCATATCGGATGCCATTTTTTTCTTTTCGAAAGTTTATGAAATTCAATAATAAAAATGTGAGTGCAATATCAGTTATAGTCAAACCAGTTTTTAAAGCAATTTGTTTCAATGTTATATATGTTTCGTTTCGATATTTGTATATATATTCCAAGATAACTGACTTCCAATAAGCATAATATGACAATCGTCCTAAATCTGATAATGGTTTTTCAGGTGTGCCCATTTGCCCTTCTTCTCGACTTAATAAATAGCTAAAATCAATCAAAAATCTTCCATATCCTTGTCTTTGATATTGTGGCATTGTCATTATGCATGAAACGTTATATTTCTGTAAGCAGTGTTTTTCTTTTGAAAAGTATCCGACAAGATGACATCCTTTTTTATCGTTTTTCGTTAATATATAAAAAAGAAATGGCTCCACATCATAATAGAGAGTTTTATGATCGAGAAATAATTTTGCCAACAGGCACAAATTTTGACAATAAATTTTATTTATATTGCCGTCAACTTCAAAAATAGATAAATCTTTTTGCCTAAAAATTTCCGTGCCTGGCGGATGTCTCCAGCTGCATTTATTTTGATGTCTCTCCATAACGGATTTACTTTTCGTATATTTTAAGCAAAATTCACAGAGGTAAAGTTTAGGTAATCTGGAAAAGAATTATTTATTTAAGTTTAAAATAATTGTTTGGAAACTAACCTAGCGTATTCTTGAGGAAAAGGACTAGAGTACCATGATTCGATTTCCCATTTACCGAATTCAATTATCGCTGGATACCTTTCCTCTGATGAGCTACTAGTTTCACAGTTTAAATGCAAATTTAGTATATTTGAAGATTCAGAAATTAAATTAATGTCTATATATTTTAGTTGCAAAAGTAGTTCAACAGCTTTATTTCTTACATCTGTATACAAATCGTAGTCCTGTTGTTTCAATCCTGAGGAAAGTGCCAGAATATCTAAAGGAGAGAAAAATCAATAAATTATAATATGTAAAATGTGCAAATAATTTTTTTACATTTAAGTTGGAGCAACCATTTTTTTTCTTTTTAATTATTAAGTGAGTGTAACAAATTTATTATTTCGACATTAAGTCTTTGACAAACATTTCATAAATATGCAGATCCTTACATTATACTTTATATGAGTATGTACATTGAATATAGTCCAGCAAAAGGAAGGTACAGTGAATGATGACGGTATTGTAGTATTTTGGTTTTAAATCTTGAAACAATTAACTAAGGGATACTCACGCATCCCAAAATATTTTTAAAAATCGAAATCTAAAAATCTTTAAAAATCTTTCAGGTTATTTTTATAGTTTAAGCTGATTTCATAATAAAAAACCAAGATTTAATTAGCAAATCTAATTTTTTGTAAGTACTATCTCTTTCATTGAGATTGCTGCAATTCAAACAGCAGCCATTTTCTGCAATTATATTCCTTGTACCTATTCATGTAGCGCCAAATGTTTAAAAAATATTAAAGTAACGTTTCAAATGCAATTTCAACATATGTAACAAAAAATCCTTTTTCAAAAAACAAAAAACATTTTTCCGCCCATTTTTTGATGTTTTAGGTCACAAGGTCACCATGATTAATACAACTTCTTTTAGTGATTGTAATTGATGCTAACACTACATCCGATATTCCCTTATTGAAAACAAACGTAAGCAGCGTAATCAGAGAGATAATTGGTGTCAGGGGGAACAACATATATATTTGATAATTAATTATACGGCTTTCAATATTTTAGTATTTTCTTTAAGCCTGGACTCTCGATTTTGAGAATTTGTTGAAGCTTTTTGACAAAATATCAACAGCAAAACCTATGCTGAGTTTTCTGAATTAATGCAAATTGAAATAATTCGCCTTTTACTTTCAAAAAAATCTAAATTTAAAAAGGACCAGACTATAGATTTGCCGGCATTTAAAAACGCCGCAGGGCACTAATGTTGCCGTCACTAATAAGTGCTACAGGCTGTAAGCTTTAATACTAGTGCCGTCACTTCGCAGTGCTGTCAGGCTAGTATTCGAAATAAGTAGAGAGCTGTTTGGAGCTTTAAATTTAATTGACTTTATTTGGCAAATTCTTTCGTTTATATAGTAAAATAACGGTACTTTAGTCTTTACAAAATAAATAACATTTTTAAGTGTAATTGGCATATGTTGTGATTGAGTGAAATTATCATAAACAAAAATCATATGTTCTAAAGTGTAAATATAACATAGTGTCTGTGAGTGAATACAATATAAGTGATTTCCATAAACATGTGTTGCAATGAATTGAGTGTAATAGAACAAAGAAAGAAATGCAAATGCTAACATCATATGTTCTAATGTGTAACAAAAGAAAATGCAAGTAAATGATATGAACACGTGATAATATTGATTGTAATAATATAACATGAAACATTAATTGCAGCATAAAAATAAAATAAGCGCAAGTGAACAATTATATATTGACAACAATTGAAATTAAAAAATTAGTGGCAATAGTGGTTGGGTTGGTACTCTGTATGAGAGTACCCTACACACCCATCCTTAAGATACAATTTTTTTTTTTTGTAAAATTATTAATTTTTGTTCTGTTATGAGCTTATACCATTGAAATTTTTTACTTTTAGTTTATATATATATATTGTATAGTATGCTTTTATACTATATTTAATATTGTAGACCAGGCACTTGAGCCGTGTTCTATTTACTGTATATTTGATGCCTTAACCAATTAAACCCTTATCTGAAGTAACGAATAATATTTTGACTTGGTGATCTTGAATATTGTACTCAGTACTTTATTAAATTTGTGAACAATTTATAGCAAAATTTAGTAGTGAGTAAATATAAATAACATAAACGAAAAATAGTGACATAAACATAAATAACATAAACGCAAAAATGCTGACAACATAAGTGCAATGAATTGCTACTTAGCCTTGAACGCGAGTAGGTTCATTGTCGTGATATTATGCAATGTAGGCATTTTCAGACACATTGCACTGGCCTTGGATTTTAGCGTAAAGTTTGTTAACCATGCAATTTGGGGTGCATTGCTATTTATTGTTTGTTTTTTTTATATTTGCATTTTCTGAATGGTAAGCATGGCTTACTGTATAATGTGTGTGCGTACTATTAACTAAATAATAAAGATATATATGATGAATTTCATTTAAAAATCTAGATAAAACTGAAATTTTGAACCCGACCACCTCAGATATCAATGAAATTTTGTTCATAGCTAAATTTGATCAATGCAAACCAACTCTCATTTTTATAAAAGACTGTTTTGCGATTTTTTGGGCGTGGCACAGTGAGAAATTTTTCGAAAAAACTCGAAAATGGTCGAAAAGAGCTCCATTTAAACTACAATAACTCAGAGTCGGCTGAACCGATTTCCCTGATCTTGTATCATTAAAAAGATATTTTGACAGGCTTTATGACACGTTTAAAAAATTACAGTGTATTACTTTTTTAGAAAGGTTTATCCTTCACCTATAACATATCAAAAAATAAAAATGGGTTCTTTTTTAGTTTTTTTTATATAATTTTTTAAGTAGTGGCACTTCTAGTAATTGCCCATATATTTTTATATTGAAGCCGCGAAAAATAGCCAAACATCTGTTATATTACTGAGAAGTGTTCAAATTTCAGTTATATTCAAAATATACTTATAATGTGCAAAGGTTATTGATATAATATGCATAAAGGAAAATTATGTATGTATACAGGTAAACTAAATAAACATTGTCCCAGGAAAATTATGAATATGTTTTAACCCCAAAAAGTTCTTGCGGCCGTACCAGCCCAAACCAATAAGTATACAGGTAAGCGCATAAAATGCTTACTGTAACTGTGTTTCTAGGATTAGCAAAATAAACACACTGCAGGTACCCCTAATTAAAGAATTGATTTTAAAATTGCCTTAAAAATTGCTATATAAATGCACCTGATGAACGTACCGAAATTCATAATTATAAACAGTTTCGAGAAGCCAAGATATCCCATTAAAATTTTTACGCGTATATTTTAAAATTTTGAGTGAATATGAATTCAAACAATAAGTACAGATGCATAAAAATATCTAATAAGTGTTGCGCTTCGCTTCGTAAAATAAGTGAAAACGAGGCTGCAAATATAATTGAATATTTTCCAGCTGTCGCCAACATTCATTGTAGCCGTATTTGCGAAACTTGCCGGAATACACTAAGAAAAGCGCGCAGTCGTAATGAATCCAACGTGGAGCAGAATGAAGTCTCAAATTATTTACCAACAACGCCCAGCGATGAAATTAGCGAAGAATTGAATGAACTTCCAACTTGTACCAGCCGTAATGCAAACATCGAAAGCAACGAACTCATTGAAAATATAAATGATCATATTATTCCTCATCTACCAAACCAAATGTCGCCTCTTAAAAGGAAATATATCAAACGAGATACATACAGAAATAGAAAATCACTGCAAATTTTGGAAAATATAGCAGATTCACTTGGAGCTGATCCATTATCTGATTTGTCAGCGCAACTTGAAAACGTCAAAGCCATTTACGAAGAAATTTTGCAAAACATCAAATATCAAATAGAAAACAGCTCAAATCTTTTGGAAAAGCAAAAACTTTTATCTCTCATACCAATCAATATGAGTCACGAAGAAATTAAAGATCGTTTTGGGGATGATATATCTCACGATTGTATCAAAAAAAGTAAAGATATCCAAAGGAATAAAACGAAGTTTGCAGATATCAATCTTTTAAAAATGAGCAGACGTAGTTTTCCAACCGAAACTCTAAGCACAGTCAAGTTATTTTATGAAGATGATGAAATTAGCCGAATGATGCCAGGATCGCAAGATTCAATTACTGTTAAACAAGGAAACTTACTTGAAAAAGTTCAAAAAAGACTGATGTTATCTTCACTACGCGAATCTTACTACGAATTTAAAAAAAAAACATCCCTTGGCCAAAGTGGGTTTTACAAAATTTACAATGTTAAGGCCAAAAAATTGTATCAAACTTGGAGTTGGAAACCAGCAAAATATCTGTGTATGCACATTGCATCAGAATATGAAATTGATGTTTGAAAAAAGTGGCTTAAAATCAATTTGTATTGAAGGACAATGCACATTTACCGACTACAAAGATGTTCTCAAATTCGTTGTTTGTAATGCTGACATAGAAAAAAGCGAGTGTTGCGTTTCAATGTGTGGTCACTGCTTCAAAAATTTAAATAATCTAAAAACGCATATGCTAAAACATTTTGAAAATAACCAAACTGAAGAAATAATATACAAAAAGTGGAATACAACGATTAGATGTGTTCTGGAAACGTTAACCACCAACCCAGAATCATTTGTCAGCGATTTTACTAAACACATCAAAGTTCTGATTCCGCATCATTTCATAGCAAAGCGACAATCTGAATTTATCAGCAATAAAAGAGCGGCGCTGTTATCAGGAGAAATGTTAATTCAAATGGACTTTGCTGAAAATTATGCATTTTTTGTACAAGATGCCGTGCAAGGATACCATTGGAATAATGATCAGGCTACAATACATCCGTTCGTTATTTATTACAAAGGTAATTATTTTAATATTTTGGTATTAGTAAACACATCCATCCACACTCATCAAAATATTTAATATTTTTTATTTATTTGTTTTTTTTTTCTTTGTTTGTTTATTTTCAGATAACGATAAATTAACTCATAAAAGCTTCGCCATAATATCTGATTGTAATACCCATGATAGTATAGCAGTTCATCTATATATTTAAAAAATGATACAGTTCGTGAAGGCCAATATAACCAACAATATTAATAAAATCATTTACGTATCAGATGGTGCAGGAGCACAATATAAAAATAAATATAACTTCATTAATTTATGCCATCACAAATCTGATTTTGGTATTGACGCTGAATGGCACTTTTATGCTACCAGTCACGGAAAATCTGCATGTGATGGAACCGGAGGAACATTGAAGAGAGGTGCTCGAAATTATAGTATTGCAAATAAAAATGAAATCCAGACAACGAGGCAACTCTATCACTGGGCATCAGAAACATATAAGACCACCGTACAAGTTGCTTACGCAGATGCTGACGAATACAACTACGTTAAAGAAAAGCTATTTTCAAGATATAAAGAAGCTCAAACTATAACAGGAACTCAAGGCTTTCATTCATTCATTCCGATAAATGAAACGTCTGTACATGTGCGCAGATATTACAAATAATTAACTTAAAAAAAAATTTAAATAAAATAAAACACAAATTAATAAAAACATGGCAAATAATATAAACAATTGTTGATGGTTTTTTATTTGTAAACATTTAAAAAATGTTAGAATTGTTGAACTATTTTGTAAATGTGTAAGAATGTGACCTGATATTTTCGCTGTTATTCGAATTATTTCGAAAACTTTCGGTACGTTCATCAGGTGCATTTATATAGCAATTTTTAAGGCAATTTTAAAATCAATTCTTTAATTAGGGGAAACTGCAGTGTGCTTATTTTGCTAATCCTAGAAACACAGTTACAGTAAGCATTTTATGCGCTTACCTGTATACTTATTGGTTTGGGCTGGTACGGCCGCAAGAACTTTTTGGGGTTAAAACATATTCATAATTTTCCTGGGACAATGTTTATTTATTTTACCTGTATACATACATAATTTTCTTTTATGCATATTATATCAAATAACCTTTGCACATTATAAGTATATTTTGAATATAACTGAAATTTGAACACTTCTCAGTAATATAACAGATGTTTGGCTATTTTTCGCGGCTTCAATATAAAAATATATGGGCAATTACTAGAAGTGCCACTACTTAAAAAATTATATAAAAAAACTAAAAAAGAACCCATTTTTATTTTTTGATATGTTATAGGTGAAGGATAAACCTTTCTAAAAAAGTAATACACTGTAAAAAAACCCTTGATCTTTTTGGTTTTTTCGTTAGTTAAAATTTTCTTTTTGTTATAAAATTTTTTACAGTGTAATTTTTTATTTTTTAAACGTGTCATAAAGCCTGTTAAAATATCTTTTTAATGAGACCCATATCATGGAAATCGGTTCAGCCGATTCTGAGTTATTGTAGTTTAAATTGAGCTCTTTTCGACCATTTTCGCGTTTTTCGAAAAATTTCCCACTGTGCCACGCCCAAAAAATCGCAAAACAGTCATTTCTAAAAATGAGGTTTTGTTTGTATTGATGAAATTTAGCTATGAACAAAATATCATCGATATCTGAGGTGGTCGGGTTCAATGCATCTCGATTTTTACATGAAATTCATCATATATCCAAACATATTCCCCGGCGTTGAGCGAATGTCGATCAACCTTATCTTTCATATGTTGTGATAACTTCAGGTTCATGTTCTTGGACGGCATCAAGTGCGTTGGCATTGTGTCTTGGTGCTGGTTGTGGTGAAAATCGATCCTTGTTGTGGAGTTTTTTAATTCATTTCCACATAGACCAAGATACGATGCAAATGATATATTGATGAGTTTCATGTGGTCGGACATTTTTGGGATCGTCAATGCGTAGATTTTCTATTTCATGCTGAAGTGCTGTCAATTGGCTGAGCTGATCTTCTGCTGCTACTTCTTTGATAGTCAAGAGGAATGGTTCCATGTTGTTAGGAGTGTCCAGCTCTGTCATAATACGTAATTTTGTATATGACGAATGCGTGAAAGTGGTGACGATGATGTGCTCTTATATGGTTATGAAGTCATTTTTCAATGTGCTGTCTGGTTGAAGGTTGAGCCGACCCGATCCAGTTAGAGCCAGTTGAAACACATTGTTGTTGCACACAACTGACATTCGTGTTGATGATACGGCAAAGATCCATTGAGTTGCGTGTTCCATTTGGATCCAGACTTCCTTGGAGTTGGTTTTTATGAATTCGCAGCTATTAATGGTCTCGTTATGCAATAACTTGATTTCACATGACTGTTCGCCAGCTTTGTTATAAATTTAATGAATGTTGTCACATAAAAATGTGTCTTCTTTTGCTTGGATACATTTTTTAAGTACCGTGAAAGATGTAGGAAAATGTCGGTCACGATGAAGGTTAAACTGCCATGAGTGAGGTTGTTGCTTTTATGGTTACCATTGTTTTGTTGAAAATGACCGCAATGGGTATCACATTAAAAACTTCAAATAATTCTTGACTGACCAATGGTATTTTGATGTCGAATATCACATAATCGGCCGAGACGGCTCCTTTTACCCTCATTAGCTTGTAGAAGGATAATAGCTCGTCATATTCCACAGGTAACTGAAATTGGGATGGAAGGTGATTCTTAATGCGCATTATTTCTTGTCGACATTGTTAAAGGGCTTATGAGCATTGGATGAATTCTCCCATGATGAGTGTCAATTAAAATATCCAACAATGATGATTGAATTCGTTGTAGATTTGATAGTGCTAATATCATTTGTACTGCTAATGACAATAACAATCTAAATGTTTTATCTTGAACTGCTTCTTCTGATGTGATATTGATTCGAATGGCGATTTCTTCAATTTGGTGCTCGATCATTCCTAATTCCATCTTAGTCCCGTTTTGATGCTGCTTCATTATGTTGATCGTTGAATTCATTATCGATGTTTGTGTCTTCCGCAAACTCCGTACATGTTCCTCATTAGAATGCACCTTGTCAATGGTCTGAGACATTTTTTCAGCATACTCAGAATCTAGAATTCTAAACAAAGAATTGCCAATTAAATCTATCGCGCCTCTCGCGTGCCTTTTCTTTGAGTAGAGAAGACTTGCTTTAGTTCCTCTTGTGCTCGCATGAATTGGTCGACCAGAATAGTGTAGGTAGATCTTTGATGAATTTGATCGCATAATTGACTTAGAAAACTTGGTCCGTTTGTCAGGCTCTCTAGTTCAGCTCGAAATGGTGCCATATCATAGAAGGCAATTAAATTCCATTCCTTTCTTACTAACTTTATGTTTCCTTGTACTAGTGCTATGTTGCTTAACGCCAGTTGTGGCAGTCGCATCCTTTTTGATGGTACTTCAGGTTAACTGTGAGGCTGAGTAATTGTGGTGGAGGGCAGCGGTGTTCTTGAGGAGGTCGATGCATCCTCGTTGACGTCCATAGTTTCTTCATCAACTGGAAGTGATGCTAGTTTGTGTATTGCTCTTCGTGATACTCCGGTTGCTGTGCGCACGTCGGCGACTCGAACCATCATCATGAAGTCCATCATGACCTCGTATAACCTTTGTGATTCGACCAAGACGCCATTTCAAGGGGGGTAGGTTGTCATCTTTGATTATGACCATTATACCTGGTTTGATGTGTCTGGATTCATGATGCCATTTATATCGATGCTGTAGGCTGTGAATATATTCATGGGACCATCTTCTTCAAAACTCTGCCTTGAATTGCATGACCAGTTTCCATCTGGTGGAATTTTTGGAGTTGTTTGGTTGAGCATTAGGATCAATTGTCAGGGTCAATGGCTCTCCTATGAGAAAGTGTCCCAGGGTGAGTGCTTGGAAATCATTCGGATTTGATGACATTGGTGTGATTGGTCTTGAATTCATTATGGCCTCTGCTTCAGCCAGAACGGTTCCCATTTCTTCATAGGTTAGTAACGCGGATGCCAAGGTTTTTTGTAGTAAGCTCTTGGCTGTTTTTACTGCCGCTTCCCAAAGTCCACCGAAGTGTGGTGCACGTGGTGGGATGAATAAGAAATTTTTTCCTTTCGTGTTGCATTCATTTGCTATTTGTTGTTGCCAATTTTCATCGTGAATTATCGATCGAAATTCTTGCAATTGGTTCCTGGCTCCTATGAAGGTTGTGGCATTGTCGCAGTAGTGTTGCAGTGAACACGAAGAGCCATAAAACCTCCGAGTTCTCCGAATGAAAGCCTCAAAATGAAACGAATGAAGGCCTCAGTGGTCAGATCACTAACCAACTCCAAATGAACCGCCTTTGTAGAGAAACAACAAAATATGGCTACGCATGCTTTTAGCGGTGGTTTACCTAGAA
>CAJZBS010000033.1:22500-25152 GCA_914767935.1 Coremacera marginata | reverse complement strand
AAAATTAAAAATGGCATTTTCAGCAAGCATTCATATAAATATAACATCCTCGAACAAAATATTTTTTTATTAGGCACAAAACTTAATTAACTATATTTTAGCTATTGAAAGTACGGTGTGTTGAACAAAAAATGTCTAAAAATTTTTTTTCCACAAAATAGCAAAAATTAAAAATGGCATTTTCAGCAAGCATTCATATAAATATAGCATCCTAGAACAAAATATTTTTTTATTAACCACAAAAACGAATTAACTATATTTTAGCTATTGAAAGTACGGTGTGTTGAACAAAAAATGACTAAAAAAATTTTTTCCAAAAAATAGCAAAAATTAAAAATGGCATTTTTAGCAAGCATTCATATAAATATAACATCCTAGAACAAAATATTTTTTTATTAACCACAAAAACGAATTAACTATATTTTAGCTATTGAAAGTACGGTGTGTTGAACAAAAAATGTCTAAAAAATTTTTTTCCACAAAATAGCAAAAACTAAAAATGGCACTTTTAGCAAGCATTCATATAAATATAACATCCTAGAACAAAATATTTTTTTATTGGGCACACAAACGAATTTACTATATTTTAGCTATTGAAAGTACGGTGTGTTGAACAAAAAATGTCTAAAAATTTTTTTTCCACAAAATAGCAAAAATTATAAATGGCATTTTTAGCAAGCATTCATAAAAATATAACATCCTAGAACAAAATATTTTTTTATTAACCACAAAAACGAATTAACAATATTTTAGCTATTGAAAGCACGGTGTGTTGAACAAAAAATGTCTAAAAAAATTTTTTCCACAAAATAGCAAAAATTAAAAATGGCATTTTTAGCAAGCATTCATATAAATAAAACATCTTGGAACAAAATATTTTTTTATTAGGCCCAAAACTTAATAAACTATATTTTAGCTATTGAAAGTACGGTGTGTTGAACAAAAAATGTCTAAAAAATTTTTTTTCCAAAAAATAGCAAAAATTAAAAATGGCATTTTTAGCAAGCATTCATATAAATATAACATCCTAGAACAAAATATTTTTTTATTAACCACAAAAACGAATTAACTATATTTTAGCTATTGAAAGCACGGTGTGTTGAACAAAAAAAGTCTAAAAATTTTTTTTCCACAAAATAGCAAAAATTATAAATGGCATTTTTAGCAAGCATTCATAAAAATATAACATCCTAGAACAAAATATTTTTTTATTAGGCACAAAACTTAATTAACTATATTATAGCAATTGAAAAGACGGTGTGTTGAACGAAAAATGTCTAAAAAATTTTTTTCCACAAAATAGCAAAAATTAAAAATGGCATTTTTAGCAAGCATTCATATAAATAAAACATCTTGGAACAAAATATTTTTTTCTTAGACACAAAACTTAATTAACTATATTTTAGCTATTGAAAGTACGGTGTGTTGAACAAAAAATGTCTAAAAAATTTTTTTCCCAAAAAATAGCAAAAATTAAAAATGGCATTTTTAGCAAGCATTCATATAAATATAACATCATAGAACAAAATATTTTTTTATTAGGCACAAAAACGAATTAACTATATTTTAGCTAGTGAAAGTACGGTGTGTTGAACAAAAAATTTCTAAAAAATTTTTTTCCACAAAATAGCAAAAATTAAAAATGGCACTTTTAGCAAGCATTCATATAAATATAACAATCTGGAACAAAATATTTTTTAGCCACAAAAACGAATTTACTAAATTTTGGCTTTCGAAAAAGTACGGTGTGTTGTGTAATCAAAGAGTACGGGGTGCGTGACAAAAAACCTATATGGGAAGGATGATCCACTTGAAGTGGAAAATAATATGCAAACGTAACAAACGGGTGATATGGTGAAAGAGGAACAAATGAAACTTATGTTCGACCTTCGTTTAGCTTTTGCCTTATTTCAACAAGTTGGACAAAACACTGCGTATTCACAAAGTACGGGGTGCCTTACTAAAAAACTATATGAGAAGTATGATCTACTTGAAGTGGAAAATAAAATAGAAACAGAACGAACAATCATGTTATTATGTTTCTTAATTGTGGACACCAAAAAAAACACTTTGTAGTTTGTGTTCGCAAAAATAGCGTTTTTAAATTTTAAATTTGTATGAGCAAAGAAAGAGTACGGGGTGTTGGACCAAAAACCTATATAAGTAGTTGGATATTTTTGAAGTAAAATATAAAATAGAAAGAAAACAATCATGTTTCTAATTCTATTAACTCAAATTATTTTGAAGTTATTTTGTATAAAATTTTGAACTTTTATACATAACGGTGGATTTTAGAGTAAAATCGTTTGATTTTAGAGTAAAATGTGTTCTATTGAAAGATTTTGCTCGTATTCATGGTTTTGGCTATATATAGTTTTAAGAAATCGATTTCTCATTTTAAGAGAATAATAATTATACATATAATATTTATTTTATGAAAGGTTTCTTAAAATATTAATATGAAAATGATGTGAAAATTATTTTCAAAAGTCAACAGGCTCTCTCAAGTACATAAGACATATTCAGGTCGAGTTTTAGTTGCACTGCCATTTGGATAATTCCAGTTTGGTTAGCCTGTGGCTCTAATTTGTGGTTTATAAATGGAAAGAGGTAAGAGAAGAGTAAAAAATATTTGTTTGGATGTTTTTAAAA
>CAJZBS010000033.1:12500-15000 GCA_914767935.1 Coremacera marginata | reverse complement strand
AAAGAAGGAAGCTCGCCGCAGGCGCGAAAATTGTGAGCTATTTGACCTTGGAAATGTTGTGACCTTGAAAAAAATATTTCTTTTGAGCATTGAAAAAGTACGGGGTGTTTTAGGACTTCGAAAAAAAAAGAAAAGAACGAAAAGAGATAGTGAGTGGTTATTCAGGACTTTGAAAAAAAGAAAACGTTTCTTAATGAACATTGAGATAGTATGGGGTGCCACTGATGTCACTGAATGTAGTCCTTTATTTTTTTCTTAATAGAACAATTACTTTGTATCCTATATTTTAGCTACTGAAAGTACGGTGTGTTGAACAAAAAATGTCTAAAAAATTTTTTTTCCAAAAAATAGCAAAAATTAAAAATGGCATTTTTAGCAAGCATTCATATAAATATAACATCATGCAACAAAATATTTTTTTATTAGGCACAACACTTAATTAACTATATTTTAGCTAGTGAAAGTACGTACGGTGTGTTGAACAAAAAATGTCTAAAAATTTTTTTTCCACAAAATAGCAAAAATTAAAAATGGCATTTTCAGCAAGCATTCATATAAATATAACATCCTCGAACAAAATATTTTTTTATTAGGCACAAAACTTAATTAACTATATTTTAGCTATTGAAAGTACGGTGTGTTGAACAAAAAATGTCTAAAAATTTTTTTTCCACAAAATAGCAAAAATTAAAAATGGCATTTTCAGCAAGCATTCATATAAATATAACATCCTAGAACAAAATATTTTTTTATTAACCACAAAAACGAATTAACTATATTTTAGCTATTGAAAGTACGGTGTGTTGAACAAAAAATGACTAAAAAATTTTTTTCCAAAGAATAGCAAAAATTAAAAATGGCATTTTTAGCAAGCATTCATATAAATATAACATCCTAGAACAAAATATTTTTTTATTAACCACAAAAACGAATTAACTATATTTTAGCTATTGAAAGTACGGTGTGTTGAACAAAAAATGACTAAAAAATTTTTTTCCAAAAAATAGCAAAAATTAAAAATGGCATTTTTAGCAAGCATTCATATAAATATAACATCCTCGAACAAAATATTTTGTTATTAGGCACAAAACTTAATTAACTATATTTTAGCTATTGAAAGTACGGTGTGTTGAACAAAAAATGTCTAAAAATTTTTTTTCCACAAAATAGCAAAAATTAAAAATGGCATTTTCAGCAAGCATTCATATAAATATAACATCCTCGAACAAAATATTTTTTTATTAGGCACAAAACTTAATTAACTATATTTTAGCTATTGAAAGTACGGTGTGTTGAACAAAAAATGTCTAAAAATTTTTTTTCCACAAAATAGCAAAAATTAAAAATGGCATTTTCAGCAAGCATTCATATAAATATAGCATCCTAGAACAAAATATTTTTTTATTAACCACAAAAACGAATTAACTATATTTTAGCTATTGAAAGTACGGTGTGTTGAACAAAAAATGACTAAAAAATTTTTTTCCAAAAAATAGCAAAAATTAAAAATGGCATTTTTAGCAAGCATTCATATAAATATAACATCCTCGAACAAAATATTTTGTTATTAGGCACAAAACTTAATTAACTATATTTTAGCTATTGAAAGTACGGTGTGTTGAACAAAAAATGTCTAAAAATTTTTTTTCCACAAAATAGCAAAAATTAAAAATGGCATTTTCAGCAAGCATTCATATAAATATAACATCCTCGAACAAAATATTTTTTTATTAGGCACAAAACTTAATTAACTATATTTTAGCTATTGAAAGTACGGTGTGTTGAACAAAAAATGTCTAAAAATTTTTTTTCCACAAAATAGCAAAAATTAAAAATGGCATTTTCAGCAAGCATTCATATAAATATAGCATCCTAGAACAAAATATTTTTTTATTAACCACAAAAACGAATTAACTATATTTTAGCTATTGAAAGTACGGTGTGTTGAACAAAAAATGACTAAAAATTTTTTTTCCACAAAATAGCAAAAATTAAAAATGGCATTTTCAGCAAGCATTCATATAAATATAACATCCTAGAACAAAATATTTTTTTATTAGGCACAAAACTTAATTAACTATATTATAGCAATTGAAAAGACGGTGTGTTGAACGAAAAATGTCTAAAAAATTTTTTTCCACAAAATAGCAAAAATTAAAAATGGCATTTTTAGCAAGCATTCATATAAATAAAACATCTTGGAACAAAATATTTTTTTCTTAGACACAAAACTTAATTAACTATATTTTAGCTATTGAAAGTACGGTGTGTTGAACAAAAAATGTCTAAAAAATTTTTTTCCCAAAAAATAGCAAAAATTAAAAATGGCATTTTTAGCAAGCATTCATATAAATATAACATCATAGAACAAAATATTTTTTTATTAGGCACAAAAACGAATTAACTATATTTTAGCTAGTGAAAGTACGGTGTGTTGAACAAAAAATTTCTAAAAAATTTTTTTCCACAAAATAGCAAAAATTAAAAATGGCATTTTTAG
>CAJZBS010000033.1:0-2500 GCA_914767935.1 Coremacera marginata | reverse complement strand
TAAAAATGGCATTTTTAGCAAGCATTCATATAAATATAACATCCTCGAACAAAATATTTTGTTATTAGGCACAAAACTTAATTAACTATATTTTAGCTATTGAAAGTACGGTGTGTTGAACAAAAAATGTCTAAAAATTTTTTTTCCACAAAATAGCAAAAATTAAAAATGGCATTTTCAGCAAGCATTCATATAAATATAACATCCTCGAACAAAATATTTTTTTATTAGGCACAAAACTTAATTAACTATATTTTAGCTATTGAAAGTACGGTGTGTTGAACAAAAAATGTCTAAAAATTTTTTTTCCACAAAATAGCAAAAATTAAAAATGGCATTTTCAGCAAGCATTCATATAAATATAGCATCCTAGAACAAAATATTTTTTTATTAACCACAAAAACGAATTAACTATATTTTAGCTATTGAAAGTACGGTGTGTTGAACAAAAAATGACTAAAAATTTTTTTTCCACAAAATAGCAAAAATTAAAAATGGCATTTTCAGCAAGCATTCATATAAATATAACATCCTAGAACAAAATATTTTTTTATTAACCACAAAAACGAATTAACTATATTTTAGCTATTGAAAGTACGGTGTGTTGAACAAAAAATGACTAAAAAATTTTTTTCCAAAAAATAGCAAAAATTAAAAATGGCATTTTTAGCAAGCATTCATATAAATATAACATCCTAGAACAAAATATTTTTTTATTAACCACAAAAACGAATTAACTATATTTTAGCTATTGAAAGTACGGTGTGTTGAACAAAAAATGACTAAAAAATTTTTTTCCAAAAAATAGCAAAAATTAAAAATGGCATTTTTAGCAAGCATTCATATAAATATAACATCTAGAAACAAAATATTTTTTTCTTAGGCACAAAACTTAATTAACTATATTTTAGCTATTGAAAGTACGGTGTGTTGAACAAAAAATGTCTAAAAATTTTTTTTCCACAAAATAGCAAAAATTAAAAATGGCATTTTCAGCAAGCATTCATATAAATATAACATCCTCGAACAAAATATTTTTTTATTAGGCACAAAACTTAATTAACTATATTTTAGCTATTGAAAGTACGGTGTGTTGAACAAAAAATGTCTAAAAATTTTTTTTCCACAAAATAGCAAAAATTAAAAATGGCATTTTTAGCAAGCATTCATATAAATATAGCATCCTAGAACAAAATATTTTTTTATTAACCACAAAAACGAATTAACTATATTTTAGCTATTGAAAGTACGGTGTGTTGAACAAAAAATGACTAAAAAAATTTTTTCCAAAAAATAGCAAAAATTAAAAATGGCATTTTTAGCAAGCATTCATATAAATATAACATCCTAGAACAAAATATTTTTTTATTAACCACAAAAACGAATTAACTATATTTTAGCTATTGAAAGTACGGTGTGTTGAACAAAAAATGTCTAAAAAATTTTTTTCCACAAAATAGCAAAAACTAAAAATGGCACTTTTAGCAAGCATTCATATAAATATAACATCCTAGAACAAAATATTTTTTTATTGGGCACAAAAACGAATTTACTATATTTTAGCTATTGAAAGTACGGTGTGTTGAACAAAAAATGTCTAAAAATTTTTTTTCCACAAAATAGCAAAAATTATAAATGGCATTTTTAGCAAGCATTCATAAAAATATAACATCCTAGAACAAAATATTTTTTTATTAACCACAAAAACGAATTAACAATATTTTAGCTATTGAAAGCACGGTGTGTTGAACAAAAAATGTCTAAAAAAATTTTTTCCACAAAATAGCAAAAATTAAAAATGGCATTTTTAGCAAGCATTCATATAAATAAAACATCTTGGAACAAAATATTTTTTTATTAGGCCCAAAACTTAATAAACTATATTTTAGCTATTGAAAGTACGGTGTGTTGAACAAAAAATGTCTAAAAAATTTTTTTTCCAAAAAATAGCAAAAATTAAAAATGGCATTTTTAGCAAGCATTCATATAAATATAACATCCTAGAACAAAATATTTTTTTATTAACCACAAAAACGAATTAACTATATTTTAGCTATTGAAAGCACGGTGTGTTGAACAAAAAAAGTCTAAAAATTTTTTTTCCACAAAATAGCAAAAATTATAAATGGCATTTTTAGCAAGCATTCATAAAAATATAACATCCTAGAACAAAATATTTTTTTATTAGGCACAAAACTTAATTAACTATATTATAGCAATTGAAAAGACGGTGTGTTGAACGAAAAATGTCTAAAAAATTTTTTTCCACAAAATAGCAAAAATTAAAAATGGCATTTTTAGCAAGCATTCATATAAATAAAACATCTTGGAACAAAATATTTTTTTCTTAGACACAAAACTTAATTAACTATATTTTAGCTATTGAAAGTACGGTGTGTTGAACAAAAAATGTCTAAAAAATTTTTTTCCCAAAAAATAGCAAAAATTAAAAATGGCATTTTTAGCAAGCATTCATATAAATATAACATCATAGAACAAA
>CAJZBS010000032.1:0-25433 GCA_914767935.1 Coremacera marginata | reverse complement strand
GCCATGCTTTTATAGTAAGTTCTTACCGAGTTTTATTAATGTGTGACTTATTTCGAAAGCTATACCGAAAATTTTGGGTGCGGAAAAAGTACCACGCCCCTCTTCCAACACCCATGAATGTTACCTGTGCAACGGCATGTGTATATTGAGGTCGAATACTGAATTCCGAGGCTTTGCGACTATAATTACAAAACTGTTCGAAATCGAAAATTTTAGGTGTATTTACGATCGGCAACAGACTTCACAGGAACCCTCTCAACGCTTTGGTATAAAAATTGGCTTAGCGGTTTCGAAGCCTTTACGTGATATACACATATACCCACATACGTATATACATTAAGTCGCCTCACGCTCTTTAGAAAAAAATTTGTTCAGTCTCGTTCTTCAAAATAATCCATGGCTTATGTTATGATGATCCACAAAATATTGCGACTAAAAATATTGGCTGGTATGGCAGTTAGAAAAAAACAAACGGTCAGAAATAAGAGTAATGGAAAAAATTTTGCATCAAAAAATCTTATATTCCGTTGGACCAAAGATAATGCGGATTTTTTGGATTGTTTTAACTTTTTTCATATTATTTTCACTAAAATTCAAACGAATCTTTTCCTAAACTAATTTTAGTCAAATAAATTGTACAATGTAAAAAATGTGTACATTTTTTTGTAATATCAATCATTTAGCAATTCACTTTACACTTATTTATCATCCATAGATATATTATTTGACTAAAAGTAAAATGGCAAAACAAAAAAAAATTTAATTTGCATTTTAGTGAAAATAATACAAAAAAAAAAAGTTAAAAAATTTAAATTTATAGAGTAGAGTAAAATTTTAAAATTTATTAGTGCAGATTGGAAGAACTTTTTAATTACTATTATTCTGACCGTTTGTTATTTTTACTACAGCGCCAGTAAATATTTTTATAAAAAACTCGATTTTTACAGAATATTTCAAACCATTCCGTGGCATACTGGTTGACGTGCGAAGCTTGTATACCATAGAACCCAGGTTCGAATTCTATCTGACACAGAAAGTTTTTTCAATGAATTAATTTTTCTGTTCGGCCGCCATCTCTATGCAGGACAATGGCAAACCTCAGAGAGTAAAAACTGGCATGAAAAGCTTCTTGAGAACATAAGCAGTTCGGAGTCGGCATAAGCCTTGTAGATCCAGTTCTCGATCATTTGTGTTCAAACATTTCACAACACGCACGCATAGAAGCTCGGTCAAAGTCTGAAGATGGCCATTTCCTTTTCCTTTTTGTTTTTTTTTTTTTTTATTTCAAACCATTCCAGCTCACGGATGACTATCGCTACAGTCGAAATATTTGGGGAATGGAATCATCATAACATAAAGCATTATTTGAGGAACCGACCCGAACACCTTTTTTTGTGAGCAGCCTTAGTATACATACATACATTTTTTACAGATAGATAGATGAGCAGAAAAAGTAGGTATGGCAACATTTATATATACAAGTGACCGCCACTTGGTCCCATTGCACCTATATACCAAGTTCCTCTATCAAAACGCGTACAGCTCAGAAATTACAATGATTTTTGAAAAGTCGTCTTAAATAAAGTTGACACGCCCATTTTTAAGAGTTCTGGCAGTATCCATATGAACTAATCTACCAAGTTTTAGTCTTTTACTGTAAAAAAGTCTGATATATATCCTTTTTATGGATTTGTGGGCATTGAAAGTAGGCGTGGCAACATTTATATATAAAGTGAACGCCAATTTTGACCCATAGCACCTACATACCAAGTTTGTCTATCAAAACGTTCACATCTCAGGAATTAAAATTATTTCTAACCGATAGCCCAGGCAGCTAACTTAGTTATAATTTTTAAATTGTAATGAACTATAGTACATTAATACATAAGTAAATAAATAAATTAAATAAAATTATTTCTGAAAAGTGGGCACAGATATAGTCCTACCATGCACAATTTTTGCAAAGCTGTCGAGAGTAAGCGTATGAAATTAAAAACCTATTTTAGTATTTAACGATGAGAATCGTCTGATTTATAGAAGTTCTATTAATTGTGGGTAAAAAGAAACCAAGTGGCGGCCGTGGCGTAGCGGGTAGAGTGTGTGGCCCATACGCGAGGGAACCCTGGTCCGAATCCCACCTGACACGGAAAGTTTTTCGATTGAATTAATTTTTCTGTTCGGCCGTCATCTCTCTGCAGACAATGGCAAACCTCAGAGAATAAAAACTGCCATGAAAAGCTTCTTGAGAACGTAAGCCGTTCGGAGTCGGCATAAAACATGTAGGTCCAGTTCTCGATCATTCTGTTCAAACATTCCACAACACTCACAACACAATTGATCATAAGAAGCTCGGTCAAAGTACTTTCAAGGACTGAAATTGGCCATTTCGTTATGTTTTTTTTGTGGGTGGTACAAGTGGGCGTGGCAAATTTTATTTATATATATTGACTGCCACTTAGAGCACCTGCATATCAAGTGTTACTATCAAACGTGTGCAACTCAGGAATAAGCATGATTTCGAAAAAGTTGCGTAGATATGGTGCGACTACGCCCATTTTTAAACAGTTGCCGACAGTGACCATATGAACTAAATTACCAAATCTTAGTCTTCTACAGCAAAAGCCGTCTGATATAAAGCATTTTTACTGATTTGTGGGCGGTAAAAGTAGGCGTGACAACGTTTATATTTACAAAGTGACTGCCACTTGCACCCATAGCACCTGCATACGAAGATTGGCTATGCAGGCTAAAGTGGGCGTAGATATAGTGCGGCCATGCCCATTTTTTATACATTGACCGACAGTAACCATATGAACTAAATTACCAAATCTTAGTCATCTACGGCAAGAGCCGTCTGATATAAACCATTTTTACTGATTTGTGGGCGGTAAAAGGGGGGCGTGACAACATTTTTATTTATATAATGACTGCCAGTTGCACCCAGAGCACCTGCATACCAAGATTGGCTATGAAAACGTGTACAACTCAGAAATAAGCATGATTTCGATAAAGTGGGCGTAGATATAGTGCGGCCATGCCCATTTTTTATACATTGGCCAACAGTAACCATACGATCTAAATTACCAAATCGTAGTCTTCTACGGCAAAATCCGTCTGATATAAAGCATTTTTACTGATTTGTGGGCGGTAAAAGTGGGCGTGACAAACGTTTATATTTACATAGTGACTGCCACTTAGATCCATAGCACCTGCATACTAAGATTCACTATCAAAACGTGTACAACTCAAGATATAAGCATGATTCCGATAAAGTGGGCGTAGATATAGTTCGGCCACGCCATTTTTTGTATATTGGCGGAGGAGTAATCATATAAACTAAATTATCAAATCTTAGCCTTCTATGGCAAGAGTCGTCTGATAAAGCATTTTTACTTATTTTGTGGGCGGTAAAAGTGGGCGTGACAACGTTTATATTACATAGTGACTGCCACTTGTATGCATAGCACCTGCATATCAAGATTCACTATCAAAACTTGAACATTTTTGGAATTAAAATATTGCTGAAAAGTGGGCGTAGATATAGTGTGACCACGCCCATTCTTGTACAGTCACCGAAAGTAACCATCTGAACAAAATAACCAAATTTAAGTTTTATATGATTAAAACCGTCTGATATATAGCAATTTTTTTTGGTTTGTGGGCGATAGAGCCATTTGGGTTGTATGGGCAGGTACCACGCCCCCGTGCCCAATCAACACCAAACTTCACAGGAACACTTCCCGAATGTTGCTTCAGTATCCTCAAAATTTCATAGAGTTTGGTTCGGTGGTTTTGGAGTCTATACGTGATATACACACATATCCACATACCCACATACCCACATACCCACATACCCACATACCCACATACCCACATACATACATTCATTTTTATATATATAGATAGATGATAGATAGATATAGATTGATATATGGGCAGTCAAAGTAGGCGTGGCAACATTTATATACATATTGACAGCTATTTGGGCCCATAAAACCTATATACCAAGTTTCACTGCGAAAACATGTACAATTAAGGATTCTAAAGATTTCGTAAAAGTGGGCTTACATGTAATCCAACCACGCCCATTTTAGTACAGTTACCGACATTAAACTTGCAAACTAAATTACCAAATTTATTCTAATACTACCCGAAACTGTCTGAAATATATAATTTTATTGATTTATGGGCGGTGTAAGTAGGCGTGGCAAATCTAACATAGTCCATAACGATTTCGCTGAAATAACAAATTGGTTGGTTCCTATATCACTTAAATTGGGTCAGTGGTTCTCATTGTGAATCATCCATTCAGTGTCACAACGCTTTTATATAATAAGTATACATAATTAAGTAAAATTTTAATTTAAAGAGTTAAAGAGTATTTAAACCATGTACCATTTTAAGTAATAAATACCTTCGGCACTTATAATCGATCTCGACCCGGTCCACCCCTGGTGCACCTGCTGACGCTTAAATCAGTTGTTATTCATATCTAAACTATGAATTGCACTCAAAACCAATCGTACATAAATCACCATCAAAAATGCAAAGCTACCTCCCGTACTATTATTGATTCAATGTTAAGTAAAACTGAAGCTATGTTGCAACTGATCGCAATAATCTATTGACAGATAAAGGATGGTGACATCTTGTAGCAAGTGGAATCAACATTTTTGTTAGTTTTATTGTTTGGATGGCTGCTAAACTACTTGCTACAAGATGGTCTTCATCCTCTATTTATTATAGTTTACTGTGAGCAGCTGCAACATAACTTCAGTTATAGTAAATATTGAATTAACAACTCTGATTTACAATGGTGTTGGATTGGTGGGTATTGTTTAGAACTGTGGTGATCAACGCACGGTTCAAACAACAACAAAGAGAGCTTTCCGAGTGCACAGCTTTACACTGAAACAAAAAGTTGATAAAGCTCTCACAACATTTGGTGCAAGGAAATATTGTCGGGGGTTGTATTTCCAATATAAAGTTTTATTTTTTAGTTTTGTGTTTGCTTTTCGCTTTTTTAACACAGAAAAGATCATAAAAAGGTAAAAGTGATGAATAGAATATGTTAATATTTTTTTTTAAACCGACTTCAAAAAGGAGGAGGTATTCAAGTTCGTTGGTTCTCTATTTTAATGTTGTTACTGTACGAAAGCAAACCATGTATTGTGTTTCAATATAAATTTTTTGAAAATAAAAATTGTAAACACCATCTTTCCTTGAATATTGCAAAATATTTAATTCATAAATAAAACAGCGAGCAAAAGCATGCTGACTTGAAATTTAAAGTACAGCAGAAAAAACAAACTTTTACGCAGTGTACGAACACAGCGATCCGATTGGTACTTCGTGCACAAAAGCACAAAAACACGTAACGCCCGCGTGTTGTGGGAAAATATGTATCAATCACCACTGGCTTAGAACTATCCACCGATGGGGTACGAGTTCGATTCCCATGGTAAGCCAAGAAATACTTTTTGTTTTTCTTGATGTGAATGCGTTTGTGCAATTGTTGGTATATGTTATGAAAATTAACAATTGTTCACAAGTGTGTAGAAATAACAATGAATGTAACATGCAATAAAAAAAAAATGAAATGTAATAAAATATACTGGTGTGAATATGAACGTGTGTTTTTGAATTTACTTTATGTACCATATTTTAAATTTTTGAATTAAAAAGTTATTTTATTCAGGGACATAACCGTTATGACCAATTTTAGAAAAAATCTCCAGATAATTGTTATTTATCAACCCTTTTTGGTACTGGTTCCTTATAACCATTATCGCTGGTTGCCCATAACCATTATCGCAACCAAAAGTTTTTTTTTGGTTGCCCATAACCATTATCATAACTAAAATAATTTTTTGGTTGCCCATAACCATTATCGCAACCAAAATGTTGCTCATTTTTTTCTAATAAAAAATCTTAAATTTTGTAACCTTTTTGCCTTCTCTATAGAAAATAATTGTTATTTTGAGTCTCTGTTTTTATTACGAAAAAAACCATTAAACTATTAAGCCTATGAAACTGCGAAAGAGCTTCACTTCTCTCCTGTGTCCAACGACGCACCTGAGTTTTTTTAATATTTTCTGCAAAAGTATCGCAAACAAGACAAGGTTACTAATCTACAAATAACAATTTTCTGCACAGATTTTTTTCCGTGATATTAAAAAAATTGCAAGCTGTTTAAATATCCACGCAAATGCTAAAATTTAGAGAAACATTGAAATTAAATTTTTCCAAAAATTTTATAGATACATCCGAAATAAAAAGTTCAGTGTTTTACAAATTAGACTTTCTTTCGCCTTTTTAAAAAAACTGACACAACTGTTAACGTCACAATTTCTAGAAATGAGAAAACTTTTTACAGAATTTAACAGAATTTATCTGTTGACAATATTTAACTTCGTGTGTCAACATTGCAGTAATCGCAAAAAATTATCTTGGCACAATATGCCAGTGTAAAAATGATAAATACACAAACTTAAACTTAAACCTTACATATCAATATTATTAAAAGAATAAAATTTGTACTCTTGGCTTAAATAATCCACAGATTGTTATTTACAAAAAATGACATCGTAAAAATGAAAATTTTATCAAAATTTCAAAGTAGTTCAGGCTTAGGTATTTAGTTGCTACGAGTAAATTACTGTTGCATATTCAAATAAGAAAAAGAGTTCAACCAAGTCTGCAGATACGAATTATTTTAGAAAATTCAAAGAAATGCCATAATTAAATTTGTAATCATCAAAAAATAATTAAGCAGACTTGAGCCACGTGTTTGTTAGGCTAAAGAAAAGAAAAATTTACCTCAAATTTTCAAAAACTTCCACATTAAAATCTACAAAACTGGAATTACTCGATTTTGTTAAGCATCATTTAAAAATTCAATTTTATCCTTAAAAAACAATCTAAAGCCTTTTTTGCACATGTGTTAATTTCCCATTCACTATACATACAAACATGTTTCATACATATATGTTTATATGTATAACATAGAATGGTACCCAAATTCTTCGTAACGGCAGTGTTCAGTTTAAGCTGCGATTTTAAGACCGAAGGATATTGTTTTCGGGCACAACACTCTCTGGGTGTCCTTTTGCATTTTGCTTTATTTTTCATGTACGTTAGCTGGTCATTTCGTTTTGTAATCCTTGCGTATTTGGTACATACTACGTGCATGTTATCGAGGCATCGTGAACATTATTTGCGACCGTACTTTGAGCACTACACGGGCCATTGGAATTACAACACATACAAAGAGTCGACACAGAGAGTCACATTTGTGAATATAATTGAGTCAACACCGTTGAAAGGGCCAGCAATATATGTGCATGTGTGAGTTAATCCGCTTTTTAGTTGTTCAAAAGGCGTCACGAGTTTCAAGCAAGTACCTTCAAGTGTTTCTTTTTTTTTGAGTATTTGTGCAAATGAAATACTGTGACATCAAAGTGGTAAGCATCGGAAATCTTGTGTAAAATTCCAGCACTGTGGAAAAGTTGACCAGCTTCGTTTGGCTGTTTAATTAAATTACTTTGATCAAGAGCCACACTGAGTCTGTTAATCTGCACATGACTCACGGCCGGCAATACATTTAGAGGAGAGTAAAAAAGAGTGATATTGAGGTGATGGTTTTTATTAGAAAAAAATTGTTTAAAAAGAGTTTTAAATTTTCAAATTTGGTAAAATATACATTTATGTTTTAAAAAATTTTTTTTCCAAAAATTAAGATAGGGCTGGCTACAACGATTGTTGAAAGGGACCTCTTTTTGCACTGCGGGCATTCTGCTGGCTCCTAGCATGACCCGAAAAAATTTTTCAATTTTAAAACGTAATGAAAATATCTCCAATCTGAATGAGAAAGAATTTTCAAAAAAGTCTTTTAAAAATTTATACGTACTTGGAAAAAAAAAATTGCATTTTTTACTTATTTTTTGTTGTAAATTTTGAATAAAACGATTTTAATAGGCTATTTTAAAAATCAGCTGCATTCCGATTGGTTAAAATGTTATTAAAAATTATCTTCCATATATTGTAAGGGTCGGTCAAGTAGTTTTTGAGCTAGGTTGCCCGCAGTTTTGAAAAACGTAGTTTTGAGAAAAACGACTTTAAAGTTATACGAAACAAATTATACGAAGATGTTAGTGTTCAGCATTCGATTAAATCACTATATATACAATCAAAATAATTATTGTTAACATTCTTTGGTATGTTCCCCTACTCAAATATGTACTAGCTATGTGCAGCTGTAGTAACTTGATTTTTATATTATATCGAACTCACGCCTATTCTATTTTCAAGCTTATAACTTTCTTAATATTCAAGATATCTTAATTAAATTTTTTTACATATTTTTGAGATTTTTTGAAGTCACTTAAAATGAAAAAAAAAATTCGGGATGCCCCTAAATGTATTGCCGGCCTTAAATTACGCATTAATCAATATTTTTTGTCCTCTGCGATTAGTCAAAGAAGCTTTCTATTCCTTAAATTATCTTCCTTGAGTGGTTGTGGTTTTAAAATTTACATGTTTTGACTGTATTATGCAATGTTTTGCAATGTTTATAACTTCGTTCATTTTCATTTGACATCACAGCTTCAGACGCTGCTATGACAGGTTCTCTACAAGCTGTTATTAGAAAAGATGTGACAACCTGACACTGGCTGACACACGTAGATTACGCGAATAAAACTCCACTCAGCCGGGTATCGGTTTGCGCGCCTGTTTATGCGCCGTTGGCAAGAGTGTCTCCGATAAATACTGTTGTGTCGCTGTCACCGGTGAGTGGCGACAATACAAGCGTCACGTGACAGTGCCAATGTAAAGTAGTACACCAGCAGTGGGCGCCTCACTGGTGTAAGGCTAGAATGGTGCTAAAGAATTTGTTGTATTTCATGTTGATTGATTTATTTTATTTTATTTTCCGTTTCTCTCTTTATCCTTATGTTGTTATATTGATTGTTTGCACGCCGAAGATACAAAAAACAAGGTAGAAGTGACAGTTTTTTTGGCGAACGTAAGTGCCACAAATATATAAAAAAAAGAACGGAAAAATTAAAACATAAAATCCAAAGTAGAAATGATGACTGTCACTACTACCTTGTTTATTGTGTATAACGTGCCCACCCATCTTTGTTGAACTCAATGAAACAATGTTAAGTCGTGTTATCATATTTATTTGATAGCAATTAAACAAAAAGAGCTGATTCAGAACACAGCATAAGCTAAATAGTTGAGGATTATCGGGATTTTTATGGCTTATTTTGTTGACATTTTACTGTTACGGCTTTAACTGTGGTTTTAAATTCGTAAACTAGAATTTCGATGCCATGTAAGTCGATTTAAATTTTGCAGATTTGCTTGCAATTTTCTTAGGATAATAATAATAATAATAATAATAATAATAATAATAATAATAATAATAATAATAATAATAATAATAATAATAATAATAATAATAATAATAATAATAATAATAATAATAATAATAATAATAATAATAATAATAATAATAATAATAATAATAATAATAATAATAATAATAATAATAATAATAATAATAATAATAATAATAATAATAATAATAATAATCTATATATATAAAAATGAATGTATGTATGTGGGTATGTGGGTATGTGGGTATGTGGATATGTGTGTATATCACGTATAGACTCCAAAACCACCGAACCAAACTCTATGAAATTTTGAGGGATACTGAAGCAACATTCGGGAAGTGTTCCTGTGAAGTTTGGTGTTGATTGGGCAAGGGGGCGTGGTACCTCCCATACAACCCAAATTGGCTCTATCGCCCACAAACCAAAAAAATTGCTATATATCAGACGGTTTTAATCATATAAAACTTAAATTTGGTTATTTTGTTCAGATGGTTACTTTCGGTGACTGTACAAGAAATGGGCGTGGTCACACTATATCTACGCCCACTTTTCAGCAATTATTTTAATTCCAAAAATGTTCAAGTTTTGATAGTGAATCTTGATATGCAGGTGCTATGCATACAAGTGGCAGTCACTATGTAAATATAAACGTTGTCACGCCCACTTTTACCGCCCACAAATCAGTAAAAATGCTTTATATCAGACGGATTTTGCCGTAGAAGACTACGATTTGGTAATTTAGATCGTATGGTTACTGTTGGCCAATGTATAAAAAATGGGCATGGCCGCACTATATCTACGCCCACTTTATCGAAATCATGCTTATTTCTGAGTTGTACACGTTTTCATAGCCAATCTTGGTATGCAGGTGCTCTGGGTGCAACTGGCAGTCATTATGTAAATAAAAATGTTGTCACGCCCCCTTTTACCGCCCACAAATCAGTAAAAATGGTTTATATCAGACGGCTCTTGCCGTAGATGACTAAGATTTGGTAATTTAGTTCATATGGTTACTGTCGGTCAATGTATAAAAAATGGGCATGGCCGCACTATATCTACGCCCACTTTAGCCTGCATAGCCAATCTTCGTATGCAGGTGCTATGGGTGCAAGTGGCAGTCACTTTGTAAATATAAACGTTGTCACGCCTACTTTTACCGCCCACAAATCAGTAAAAATGCTTTATATCAGACGGCTTTTGCTGTAGAAGACTAAGATTTGGTAATTTAGTTCATATGGTCACTGTCGGCAACTGTTTAAAAATGGGCGTAGTCGCACCATATCTACGCCAACTTTTTCGAAATCATGCTTATTCCTGAGTTGCACACGTTTGATAGTAACACTTGATATGCAGGTGCTCTAAGTGGCAGTCAATATATATATATAAAATTTGCCACGCCCACTTGTACCACCCACAAAAAAAACATAACGAAATGGCCAATTTCAGTCCTTGAAAGTACTTTGACCGAGCTTCTTATGATCAATTGTGTTGTGAGTGTTGTGGAATGTTTGAACACAATTGATCGAGAACTGGACCTACATGTTTTATGCCGACTCCGAACGGCTTACGTTCTCAAGAAGCTTTTCATGGCAGTTTTTATTCTCTGAGGTTTGCCATTGTCTGCAGAGAGATGACGGCCGAACAGAAAAATTAATTCAATCGAAAAACTTTCCGTGTCAGGTGGGATTCGGACCAGGGTTCCCTCGCGTATGGGCCACACACTCTACCCGCTACGCCACGGCCGCCACTTGGTTTCTTTTTACCCACAAATTAATAGAACTTCTATAAATCAGACGATTCTCATCGTTAAATACTAAAATATGGTTTTTAATTTCATACGCTTACTCTCGACAGCTTTGCAAAAATTGTGCATGGTAGGACTATATCTGTGCCCACTTTTCAGAAATAATTTTATTTAATTTATTTATTTACTTATGTATTAATGTACTATAGTTCATTACAATTTAAAAATTATAACTAAGTTAGCTGCCTGGGCTATCGGTTAGAAATAATTTTAATTCCTGAGATGTGAACGTTTTGATAGACAAACTTGGTATGTAGGTGCTATGGGTCAAATTGGCGTTCACTTTATATATAAATGTTGCCACGCCTACTTTCAATGCCCACAAATCCATAAAAAGGATATATATCAGACTTTTTTTACAGTAAAAGACTAAAACTTGGTAGATTAGTTCATATGGATACTGCCAGAACTCTTAAAAAATGGGCGTGTCACACTTTATTTAAGACGACTTTTCAAAAATCATTGTAATTTCTGAGCTGTACGCGTTTTGATAGAGGAACTTGGTATATAGGTGCAATGGGACCAAGTGGCGGTCACTTTATATATAAATGTTGCCATACCTACTTTTTCTGCTCATCTATCTATCTGTAAAAAATGTATGTATGTATACTAAGGCTGCTCACAAAAAAAAGGTGTTCGGGTCGGTTCCTCAAAATAATGCTTTATGTTATGATGATTCCCCAAATATTTCGACTGTAGCGATAGTCATCCGTGAGCTGGAATGGTTTGAAATAAAAAAAAAAAAAAAACAAAAAGGAAAAGGAAATGGCCATTTCAGACTTTGACCGAGCTTCTTATGCGTGCGTGTTGTGAAATGTTTGAACACAAATGATCGAGAACTGGATCTACAAGGCTTATGCCGACTCCGAACGGCTTATGTTCTCAAGAAGCTTTTCATGCCAGTTTTTACTCTCTGAGGTTTGCCATTGTCTGCATAGAGATGGCGGCCGAACAGAAAAATTAATTCAATTGAAAAAACTTTCTGTGTCAGATAGAATTCGAACCTGGGTTCTATGGTATACAAGCTTCGCACGTCAACCAGTATGCCACGGAATGGTTTGAAATATTCTGTAAAAATCGAGTTTTTTATAAAAATATTTACTGGCGCTGTAGTTAAAAATAACAAACGGTCAGAAATAATAGTAATTAAAAAGTTCTTCCAATCTGCACTAATAAATTTTAAATTTTTACTCTACTCTATAAATTTAAATTTTTTAACTTTTTTTTTTTTGTATTATTTTCACTAAAATGCAAATTAAATTTTTTTTTTGTTTTGCCATTTTACTTTTAGTCAAATAAATTATCTATGGATGATAAAATAAAGTGTAAAGTGAATTGCTAAATTGAATGATATTACAAAAAAATGTACACATTTTTTACATTGTACAATTTATTTGACTAAAATTAGTTTAGGAAAAGATTCGTTTGAATTTTAGTGAAAATAATATGAAAAAAGTTAAAACAATCCAAAAAATCCGCATTATCTTTGGTCCAACGGAAATATAAGATTTTTTGATGCAAAATTTTTTCCATTACTCTTATTTCTGACCGTTTGTTTTTTTCTAACTGCCATACCAGCCAATATTTTTAGTCGCAATATTTTGTGGATCATCATAACATAAGCCATGGATTATTTTGAAGAACGAGACTGAACAAATTTTTTTCTAAAGAGCGTGAGGCGACTTAATGTATATACGTATGTGGGTATATGTGTATATCACGTAAAGGCTTCGAAACCGCTAAGCCAATTTTTATACCAAAGCGTTGAGAGGGTTCCTGTGAAGTCTGTTGCCGATCGTAAATACACCTAAAATTTTCGATTTCGAACAGTTTTGTAATTATAGGTCGCAAAGCCTCGGAATTCAGTATTCGACCTCAATTTACACATGCCGTTGCACAGGTAACATTTCATGGGTGTTGGAAGAGGGGCGTGGTACTTTTTCCGCACCCAAAATTTTCGGTATAGCTTTCGAAATAAGTCACACATTAATAAAACTCGGTAAGAACTTACTATAAAAGCATGGCTTCACTAAAGCTACGCCCTCTTTTAGGGGATAAGCGCTGAGCGCAGCGAAGCGCGCCGGGTATAAGCTAGTCAATATATATAAAAATCAAATCCCACATGTATGTTGCCATCAATTAAGAACGGCTAAGCAGATTTGGCTCATTTTTTTTTTTGTTGTATTTTGTAGTTATCAGGACAAGTGTTGTTACCGCTATGTGGAGCTGGAGTCAAACTATTACCGATTTGGCTCATATTTGATACATATATTGGCAAGGGTAAGCTATGTTTGCAAAAAAATGATCCGCTAGGTAGGGCCAGTGTTGAATTATTATCAAAAATCTTATTTAGTGTCCGATTTGCAAAAAATTGTGGCGCTAGGTGGCGTCATTGTTGAATTATTACCAAATTTATGGTTCAATTTGTTTCATATCATAACTTTGGTGGAAAAATTCCATATTTTGACATTTTTTCGGCGAACAAGGTCATTAAAGTACGAGATATTCATTTCGTTTCTATTTTTACTTAGTGAAAGCAGCATGATTTGAACATTTTGTGAGCAGTACTATTTCGGGTTTTTGAGTAGTTCGGGGTAGTATGGATAAAATAATGATAAACTTTTTTCTTGAAATAAATGTGTATGCATTTATACTTAGCCAAAGCTTTTTATTAATGGTCTTTTTTTAAGATTTGCAAAATATATTTTAAATGCAAATAATTTCTTTGTACAAAAATTTCAGTTTGCACTCTCAAAATATTTTATTAATGCGAAACATTAAATAATCAAAAGCTAAACGCAGGGCTTAACTAGAACATTAACTAAAGCTTACAATCAAAACTAATCACTTCATGAATAAAAATATTTTAGAAATGAGTCGCAGAAACATGGTATGGTAGGGTACCGAAGCTAAAATATACCGCTCTCCCCCCCCCCCCCCCCCCGACCGTATTGAAGTATATTCGAAGTCTTTTACCGTCTATAAAATATATATGTATAATTTGCAAAAATATTTGTGCCATTCGCTTAATTTAGTTTTACTCTTAGCTGTCACATAGAGTAATTTTAAGACTGCTCAATGTGCTAATTTAGTTATGCAAAATTTCAAGACATTTCTTTAATATTTGCAGATTCTTAAGAGATTTCACGTTTTAAATGAACATCATACGGTGTAAAATAATTTCATTTAAAATTAAAGTGCCACGCACCCCATTCAATTCCTCCCAATTTTCTAGACTACTGATTGCTCATTATTCTAAAGAATATGTATGGAAAATTTGAAAGAAGTCGGACAAAGGCTATAGAAGGAGTTCGATTAAAATTAAAGTGGCACGCCCCTGTCTAATTTCGCCCAATTTTTTGACTAATCGCTGTTCATTATTTTTGGTTAAAGTCAGAAAAACATTGTAGGAGTTCTATTAAAATTTAAGTGTCTCGCCCCATGTCTATTTCCGTCCGGACTGCTTCTTATGGTAAAGAATATATTCACAAAATTTGGTTAAAATCGGAAAAATGGTGTAGAGGGAGTTTGATTCAAATAAAATTGACACGCCCCTTGCCCAATCCAACCCAATTTTGTAGGCTTAAAACTTCGCATTATACTAAAGAACATATGTACGAAATTTGATTGAAATCGGACAACCGGTGTAGATGAAGTTAGTTTAAAAATAAAGTGTCACGCCCCTTGTCTAGTACCGACGATTTTAATGAACTTAAAAATGCTCAAATTACCAAGAATTATGTGTGCAAAATTTGGTTGAAGTCGACACACGGTGCAACAGAAGTTCGGTTAAAATTAAAATGCCACACCCACTTTTCTAGTCTAAAGACTCCACATTATACCATAGAATATATATATGGATTGGATACACAATGTGGGTGGAACTTAAGTACATACAAACAATATGTCAATCAGCTATTTATATTTACGAAAGTTTTTCTGTTTTGATGACGTCATTTTGTATGGGAGGTAGGAGTGGTTTTCATCCAATTTTTCCAAATATCATAGATGTGATTCATATTATATATCAAAGCTTATGTGCAAAACTTCAAGATATTTCTATAATTTTTATGGATTTTTAGAGATTTAACGTTTACAACAGACACTTTGTATGGGAAGTAGGCGTGGTTTTGATTGGATTTTGCCCAATATCAAAGAGATGGTTTATGTTAAATATAAAAGCTTATATGCAAAATTTTAAGACATTTCTTTAATATTTGCAGATTCTCAAGAGATTTCACGTTTTAAATGAAGCCAATTTGTATGGAAGGTAGGCATGGTTTTTATCACCTATGTGCAAAATTCCAACACATTTCTGTAATTTGAGCAGATTTTTAAGAGATTTTACGGTAAATATAAAGCCACTTTATATGGGAGGTAGGCGTGGTTTTCATCCGATTTTTTCAAATTTTATAGTCAATTTTTATGGTGAAGATCAAAGCTTACGTGTAAAATTTCAAGGCATTTCTTTAATTTAAAATAATTATAAATAAAGTCACTTTGTATGGAAGGTAGGCGTAGTTTCATCCGATTTAGCTCATTCTCGAACTTGATCTCCATTTTTCTGGAAGACGCTTATATTTTGAATAACATCGCGATAGCTTTTAAGATACGAATGTAATCGTGTCCACAGTTGGATAGATGGACATACAGACGGACAGACAGAGGGACACACGGAAATCGACTCAGGTGGTAATGCTGATCAAAAATATACATACTTTTCTATACCTGCCACTCTTCATTATTGGCGGTACAAACGGAATGACAAAGTAAATATACCCCTTACGCAGTACGCGTTGGGGTACGTATAATAAGGCGTTATGTTTTCTTAGAAAATATTTGCTATTTAAGGTATTAAAACACTTTAGAAAATGATACACGTTTTCAATATTTGCTTTCTGAGGTTCCTTAATAATTATCTTTATTTATTTATTTATTTAAAGAAAATTAATACAACTTAATTCAGAAAACAATTTACTTTTTTATTAAATAAATGCCGTTAGAGGGCATTGAAAAAGACTCTTAAAAAACAAGATCGCTTTACTGTTCAGCGACTATCATGGAAACGAAAAGTCCGATATGAAAAAATCCTGTGCCATTTTAAGCTACATATATTTGACCAAGACAATTTACCGCATTTAGTAAAAAAACTATATTCCTAAATAACAAAACCACATAAAAAAAACTAATTAAAAAAAGAGGCTTTTTCTTGGTATTTTTTTCCAGTAAAAAACTCATTTTCAAATTTTTTGCTCAAAAAATTGCAAATGGAGATGGATTTCAAGTAGACCAAAGTGGTTCGTATTTCATTCACTCATGAAATATTTTAAATTTTTTTTATTTTTCATGTTTTATTATATAGCTCATAAAATAACTTTAATATTTCAGTGTTATGTTTTTCCTCACAAAATAGCTTTTATTTAAAAAAGTCAGTTGAACTAAATGAATATACGTCCTTAACCCTTCGTTGCATGGCATTGCACATAGGCAATGTTGACTTTGCGGGCATCTGGTCACTCTATTATTCGAAATTTTACAGTTATTATTTCTTTAGTTCACTCTTTTATTTGTACTCTTTTGATATTTGGCGCGGTTTCATGTAGTTTGTTTATAACGTGTGCACAAAAGCTTAAAAACGAACAAGTGTTTTGAGTAAGTTAAAAAATTGGGTTAATATCTTTAAATATTGTAGAATCTTGAAAAAGTTTACCAAAATGTAAGTATTTTTTAAAAAGTTTATTGTATTTTCTTTGTAAATTACAAATATATGTCAAAAACAAAATATTTATTTAACCGTTATAACGCAACATTGCATATATGCAAACTCATGCGTTTGCGCTGATATAAAGCGAAATTGCGTATATGCTATTATATTACATATATGCAATTACATGCGTTTAATTTATTTTTTTTTGTTAGGGCACTTCATGATAACGAAATTGAAAAAATAATTGACAGTTGGGTTGAGAGTGAAGATGAGTTTTATAATGAGGAAGATGATAATGATATTGAAGTTAGCATACGTCGACGAGAATATATGGAGGAGGAAGCAAGTCCAGGAGAGGAGATAAGCAAAAAAGGGGAGACAAATGCAGAACAAAGAGCAGCTGAAACCAATAATGCTCTTGATATAAGGGCTTTAAAACAAAAATATGAAAAAACTATTTGGAAGCAAAGAGAATTCAAAATGGATTTAAACACTGATTTTAAGGGCAGCGAAAACCTTCCGGAACATTTTTTGAATTTAGGTGGACCTTGCAGTTATTTTATATATTTTTTTTCTGACGAACTTATGGAATTAATTGTGCAACAGTCTAATTTATACACTTGCCAGAAAAATCCAGAAAATCAAGACCATATTGATAAGTTGGAACTGCAAAAATTTTTAGGTATATGCATTGTGATGTCTGTGATTCAAATTCCAAACAATCGTCGATATTGGGCACCCGTTGCAGGAAATAAACTTATACAAGAGACTATGTCTACAAATCGATTTGAAAAAATTAAGTCGATGCTACATTTTAATAATGATAATATGAAAACAAAAAATGACCCTAATAACGATCGGCTTTTCAAAATACGCCCTGTTGTTAAACATTTGACTGAACAATTTTTATCGGTCCCATTCGAAAGCTGCCTTTCAATCGATGAGCAATTATGCTCTACCAAATGTAAATCATATATGAAGCAGTATCTTCCAATGAAACCGCACAAATGGGGTTTTAAATTGTATGTGCTCGCAGGAAAATCAGGTTTCAACTATAATTTTGAAATATATACGGGTCAGGAGAACAATGCTATGCACAGGCTTCCTGAAGAAATTGATTTGGGCTCATGTGCCAACATTGTCATAAGGCTACTGCGAAACGTTCCATCTGAGAAAAACTATAAAGTTTTCTTTGATAATTACTATACTTCGTTGCCATTAATAATTGCACTAGGTAATCGTGGTATTTTATCGCTAGGTACAGTTCGCCGAAATAGAATTCCGAACTTAAAACTTCCAGATGACAAGATTATGATGAAGAAACCACGTGGAGATTCTTCTGAATATGTTGCAACAATTGAAACATTTGATATATCAGTCGTTTCTTGGAGAGATAATAAAATTGTAAATTTAATGTCGAATTATTGTGGTGAAAATCCTACACGAAAAGTTGAAAGGTTTGACAAAAAGTTAGGAAAAAAAATAAGCGTCGTTTGTCCAAACATTGTTACAGAATATAACAAGTTTATGGGTGGCGTCGACTTACTGGATTCTTTCATCGGGCGGAACAAAATCAAAATACGCTCTAAGAAATGGTATATGCGCCTCTTTTATCACTTGGTAGACACAGCCTTAGTCAATGCTTGGCTTTTATACAAGCGAGCTGAATTACAAAAAGGCAACTTTGTCAAGGAAACGTTGGCAGATTTTCGTTTGACAGTCGGCGAAACTCTTTGCAAAATGGGAAAAACATTATCACGGGGAAGACCTTCATCAGAATTAACCAAAAATCTTGCCCGTAAGGTATTATTGATATTGATATAAATAGTTGAATTTATTTGAACGTTTTTTAATTCAAATTTTTCTATATTTTAGAGGAAGCATCCAAGAAGTTTACCTATCCCCCAAAATGAAATTCGACTAGATCACATGGATCACTGGCCGATATGGGTAGACAATCGTATTACATGTAAATTGCCGGGCTGTAATGGATACACTTCTGTAAAATGTGACACAGCTTTATGTTTCAACAAATCAAGAAATTGTTTTAAAAAATTTCATACATGATAACTTTATATTGATACTTTAATTTGTTTTCGATTTTTATACTTACTTTAAAAAAATGAAATGTGAAAAAATATCTTAATTTTCAATTTTAGTTCATTAATATCCAATAAAAACGCAAAATTACGAAAAAAAATCCAAAGCAATTTTACTTAAATTTCCATGGATTTGCTGCATGGTATTGCATATATGCAACATTGCATAACTCCTCACATAGATACCGGAAGTCAACCAAATTTTATTTTTGCAGTCATATCTTAACTAGCAACAAGAATAAAATGCAAAAACATTTTTATTTAGAAGGATATTAAATCATGTAACGAAGGGTTAAAACGTACTTATTTACGTGCGCTTATATTATGATGATGAGTAAGCAAGAGAGAGGTTCTTCTGAATCTAGAATATATATACTATATACACTGAGGGAAATTATGTTAAAATTAAATGAAATTGTGTTCATATTAAACGAATTTGGTTTTGAAATAGAGCTTTAAACAATTTCATTTAAGTTAAACACAAATGTTTGTAAAGAAAAATTTAAAACAAAAGCTTTTGGTTTCAAAACTATGTTTTTAAATATACTTTTAATTAAAGTAAACATTAAGCTGCAAATGTTTACTTTAATTAAAACATTTAAACATTAAAACATTTAAATTAAAAAAAAAATGTAAACAAACATTTTTATATTGAAAACAAATATTTTAAACCCCCATTTTTTCGATGCCATTTTTTTAATTTTTTCGAGTTTTTGACGTCAGATTCGTGATCGCCGACCCCTGGGACCCCTCGAATACTTAATGTAAAGTCCATTCGATGAAGTTTGTTTTATTGCGGCTTAAAATATTCAAATATTTTATATATTTAAATTATAAATTAGTTTTTATTTCATCTTACCTTCAAATTTTGTCCAATTAAAAAATATTTTCAAGCAATGAAAATGTTTTTTCTCAACTTGGTCTCAATTGCCTGCTCAATTATTCTACTACACATAATTTTTTAATTCAATCTCAGATAGCGACGTATGTTTTGTTATAAAAAAGAAATAATAAGAGAAAATTATACAAAAAAAAAAGTTAGCTTTATATGAGAATGAGAATATGAAATGAGAATTTAACAAATAAAATTTAAACACGCTTGTTTCAAATTTTGTTTTGCATATTTTGCAAATATTTTAAAATTTTTTGTTTAATTTTATGTCACTACAAATGTCACTTGTAGGCAGTTATTTATTAATAAATCACGTACTCGAAATAAGTTCACGGACAAAGTTTTAGTTTAATCGGAACAGTAGTTTTGGATATATAGCATTTTAATTGATTTGTGAACGGTAAAAGGGGGAGTGGCCAGATTTTTTTATAAATCATCTACTTTAAGGAAATATACTGCCTTAATTTCAGTTAATTCGGCGTAGTAGGTATGGAGATATAGCAATATTATTTATTTATGGACGGTTAAAGGAGGTGTGGCAACATTCTCCTTAACCATCATCTACTTAAAGGAAATTAACTGCCAAAATTTCAGCTGAATCGGCCTAGAAGTTTTGGTGACATGGCGTTTTTATTGGTGCATGGACAGTAGGGATATGACTTTTTGCATTTTTTTGAAAAAAAAAATTATGCATGGCCGTACATGATGAGAAATGGCAAAAAAATAATAACTGCGTTTTTAGTTTTTCATTTTATTAGAAAAAAATCCCGCACCGACCAAGGTTAAAGTTTACATGTGAATTCTCAAAGAAATGCATAAACCACTGGTTTCTCGCTTACGTTCTCTGATTTGTTTTGCTTTTTGTTTTGCTGTGTGACTGGAAAGTAACGGTAAATTCAAAAAATCGTTTGTAAACAAACTGCTGCTGTCTAATATTGTTCATGAGCTCATCATTTGGTGCGTGCTTTCTGACTGTGTGGTTGCATTTATACATAAATATTTATAAGTTAAATTAAAGTAATGAGTTCTAGAAATAGTGCAAGTGCTGTTTTGAAAAATTCGGCAATATGGGAAAATAATTTGACTCATTTTGAAAGAAGTACAACTAAAAGACGAGAAATAATTAACATAGATAAAAATTTGAATGAAATGTGCAGAATACCGAAGCAGATGGTTATAATAGGACGGTACAACGCATTGGCAAGAACCGAAAGAAATAGACAAATAAGGTGTCAGATTATTGCCAAGGAATTGCTTGATTTATGGTCGAAATTAAATTTTCCATGTGTACTTGAATCTTCGATAAAAAGAAAAGTAGAAAAGCTTTTAGATCGTTACTGTAAATTTTTAAAGCGACCTAATGGAGACCCAACAATAGTGTTTGGAGAATTATTTATTGTTACCAATCCAGAAGGAATTTGGCTAAGCATTGAAGATAAACAGTTGTACGCACTTCAAACAAGTACGAAAGGAGATGTTGGATACACAACAGCCAAGGAAATGATTATTCATCCATCAAAAACTGCTTTATTAAAAAAAAAAGTCACGACCGCCTTGGTCCCAGACATAAATGTATCTGACACAACAATATCGTCCCTAGAAGAAGACACAGAATTCTATGCATCAGACGATGATAGCTATGAACCAAGAGTTAAAAAAGTGACTTGTTCAACTAAGGCTGCAGTGAAAATGGTTCAGACTTCCAACGTGAGCACGAGAAATGCAGCAAAAATATGTAAGGAGTTGGTGAAATCGGGTATTGATATTCCAACACCCTCACAATCGGGTGTCTATAAGGCCTTAATAAAAGCAGCGGAACGTATGGAAGAAAAGTATATGGCTTCGTTAAAAGAAGAAAATTGGTGTTTGCATTTTGATGGGAAGAAATATGGTAAAACAGAAGTGCAGGTAGTGGTGTTGACAAACGAGCTTAAAGAAGTCAGGTTGGCGGTCATGGAGCTTCATAATGGAAAAAGTTTTACAATATTTGAAGGTGCTAATTGAACAAAAAGTTTTTAAGTAGATAACTAACTATGATATTATATTGCAGGCATCAAAAAAATTTTATATAAATTTAAACTATGGAATTCCATTAAAATGATTATTTGTGATACAACAAATGTCAATACGGGGAAAAAAAATGGAATTGTGCATTTACTGCAGACATCGTTTCAGGAAAAATCTTTTTCACCTCCGCAATATGTTGGTTGTCAACATCATGTTTTAGATTTGATTCTAAAGCATGTCATGAATGAAATGCTTGTTGCAAAATCAACATCACCAAATATTTCGTACGATATTTTTACAGAATTGATTACCGAATACGAAAATCTTAAACAAAACTTCAAGCAAAGCGATATCATATTGAAAATACACAGTATCAAGTGGCGTGATGACATGCAGTATTTGTACGAACTAGGACAATCATTCAAATATTATGAGAAAAATAACTTATTTCCTTTTATCAAATTCCGTGTATTACCAGCACTCAGTAACGCCCGCTGGAATTCCAGAGCCATTCTGGCACTTTTAACTTTTATACTCAAACCCGAACATAGGACAAAACTTTTGCCAATTTGTCAATTTATATGCAGCGCATGGTACGATATATGGTTTTCAGATCAACTTTTTCGCTACAATAACTTTGAAAATTTGGAAACATCTGTGAATCCCTTCAAAAATGATCATAAATGTTTACTTAAACACTGGGTGGAGGAAGATTCTGCTATTCTAAATTTAAAACGAACCAATATTTGTGCAAAACGAGCCATTAAAGTAATACAAGAAATCTATACTTATTGTAAAACTGAACGCACTTTGAACTTGAAATTTATTACATCTAATGAAAAAATTAACAAATAAAACTATTTGCAAGCTATTGTTGTGATTTTTATTTTATCTTGAAAATAAAAAGAGTAAAACAGAACTCATAAATAAACAGAATATTTGTACATTACAAAAAATTGTAGGCCTTTTCAATTGAGCCGTCTTCTTCTTCCAGTGTAAAACCCACAATTTTTAATCTTGGTCGGTGCGGGATTTTTTTCTAATAAAATGAAAAACTAAAAATGCAGTAATTATTTTTTTGCCATTTCTCATCATGTACGGCCATGCACAATATATGTTACAAAAAAGTCATATACCTAATGGACAGTAAAAGGCGGTGTGGCAACATTTTTTTCCTAAGTCATCCTGGACTTGAAAGAAATTTACTGCCTAAATTTCAGCTATATCAACCCGGTAGTTTTGGATATATAGCATTTTTATTGATTTGTGGGCGGTAAAATGGGGTGCGGCAACATTTTTTTTTCTTAATCATCTTCTACTGAAGGAAATTTACTGTCAAAATTTCAGCAGATTCGGCCTAGTAATTTTGATGATACAGCATTTTTATTGATTTGTGAGCAGTAAAAGGGCGGTAAAAAAACAATATTATCATAATATTGCATTGTCAGCGAACTTACATATGTTTGCTTAATTTCAGCTTAATCGGTTACCAACAAGTTTCCGACAAATGGTTTGCAAATTTTGACGGACGTTCATTACATACATCCATACGTAATGAATGTATGTATGTAATGAATACATACGAACTAACGAAGCAATTTAAATAAAAATTTTTAAAAACTAACTGACTGAAGCAGCAAGCATTTTCGATTTTCGACTACAAGAACTAGAGCGCCAAAAAAGTCAAACCAAAGCAAAGGAAACGAAAACAACAGCTAATTGCTGTCAGTTGCTGAATTTCAATTTGAAGCAATTTATTCGGCTAACTTCGTAAGCTCAACTTTCTGCGCAGTCAGCCGAAGCAAAATGATATTTTATTTGTGTTTCGTATTTTCGCTTTGCTTTTGCATTGTTGCTTACAACTTGTTGAGTAAGTATTTGCAAACGAAGTTTTCTATTTTGCTGAAAAATATGTAAGCAAAGCACAAATTTTTGTGCTGTTGCTATTTTGAAGCCAGCAATTCAAACACTGAAATTTACACATTTCCGAACATATTTGCTATGAACGCATTTAATATGCGGATATAACTTTTTTGTATATTTTTAGTGCTTATTGCTTTACTTCAGAAGTCATATACTAATCCGATCTGGTAATTGTACACAGATAGTATCAAAAAATTTCTACTAGTTTTTACTGCTATCATTATTTCTTCGCTGATAAGTTCATTTGCATTATTGATTGGTGATTATTTCAAAATAATATTTTTGAAAGTTTAAGTTGTTGCAAAAAACGCTATACATTTTTAAATGAAAACATTTTTTTTTACAAGTGAGTACACTCTTAAAAGTTTTTGTTGAAAGTTACTACAATAGTTGTAGGCAACAGTTTAGCTTCTATAACTGTAGTAAATTTACACACTTTTATAAAATTCAACTTTTGTTTTGTTTACTATTATTATGTAGTAAAATTCAACAGTTGGTGTTTAATTTTGCTTAAAATAAAGGGTAATATTTATGCTTTAATATATGTATTGTAGTAAACTTGAACATTAGTTGCTTAATGTTTCTATCATTTTTGTATTACTATTGCAAAATTACAACCTTTATATGAATAATATTCAACAACTTTTGTTTACTTTTACTACAATAATTTAGTAATATAAAAATTACTACTACTATTTACTAATATTTAACACGTGCTTGGCAATTAAAACTGAAGTTAGCTTCAACTAATTTTATGATTGATTAAATATTTATGAAACACATAAATCTGAATAAAAAAAAAAAAAATTTTTCAAGTCCGTCGCGCCAAGAAGCTATATCAATTTGTCGTTAGAGTTATAGAAATAAAACAGAAATAAAACAAAGCATTTTTAAAATCAATTTGTAAATATTTATTAAGCACTTCTCGCACACATTCCAATATAAATATTGAGAACATTACAAGGCAAAAAATATTTACAATCTTAGCTTAAAATTATTATTTATATTAAATTATTTATATTATATTAAAATTACACGTTATTTAACACAATTTTTGTAATTAGAGAAGCGAATACCGGACTGAATAATAAGCTGCTTACTTGCTCATAACAAAACTTGAATGAGAATATGATGCAATTATACAATTGATGTTGAAAATTCAACACTTACATATGTCTATTGGCAATGAAATATATGATGAAAAACTAGTTTAATATTAATATTGCAGCAAAATTCAACATATGCTGCTTAATTTTACTAAAGTTTGTATATAATTTTAAACATTGAAAATTTACAATGAAACTTGCAGTGAAATTACACTCCAGTTGAATTTTAAACAAAAAATTTGTATTATATTTATAGTAATTTTTTATTTATTTTTTAGAGTGTAGCCTTCATTAAATAAGATAATCCTGCAGTCTTACAGAAAAGTTGAATTCTATATTGTTGGCCTATGTAAGCTAAGATAAATCGCTAGAACAAATTGAGAATAACGAATGCAACTCGTTTGCGATTTAATTGAAACTAAATGTTTTTGCGAATTATTTAATTGACACTTTTCTGTATTGTTGATAAATGTGGGGTAAACAATAAAAAA
>CAJZBS010000031.1:0-25724 GCA_914767935.1 Coremacera marginata | reverse complement strand
ATTTGGTTTCCGATTTCTAGTTTTCTTGATGCTTGACGTTCGGAAAAGATACAAAATAAAATTGAAAATTGTAAAAGATTAAGTTAAAAAATATTAAATTGGATTTTTGGACAGTGGCGGTAACATTCCGCCCCCGAGTATGGCAAGTGTTTATTCGCAGCCCTACTCCTTTTGTGGTGCCACGTCCAAAACAGCCAGCTTCGATGCAGGTCGCTCTAGTACACCAGAAGAAGTCAATACCTTTGCGCTACGCACTTGTCCGTCGCTCGCCAGCTTAGTCGAAATCACCTTTCCTCTAGGCCACACATTACGAGGGCTACCAGGGTCCACCACAATTACCAAGTCCCCTTCACTCAGCGGTTTTACCTTTTCAAACCATTTTGACCTACATGTCAATGTCGGCAGATACTCTGCCACCCACCTGCGCCAAAAGTTTTGAGCGAATTGCTGTGAACTCAACCAGCTTTGTTTAAGGACGACAGCACTATCATTGCATGTAGATAACGGCTTCATTCCGTTTGAGCTTCCTAGCAACAAATGATTTGGTGTCAACGCCTCATGAGATTCATTATCTAGCGGGACGTAAGTGAGTGGACGAGAGTTAACGATATTTTCCACTTCTGCCATCATGCTCCGAAGAAGTTCATCGCTGGGAAAACGAGCTGGCATTATAGAATATAAAACAACTTTTATAGAGCGCACTAGACGTTCCCAAGCCCCTCCCATATGGGGCGCCGCTGGGGGATTAAAAGTCCACTTAGTTGTAGCTGTCGTAAAGTTACGAACAAACTCGTTGGTGTCGACCTCAGCAATGGCTTCTCGCAACTCTCTTTCGGCTCCGACGAAGTTCGTACCGTTGTCGCTGAAAAATTGTATTGGGGTCCCACGACGTGCCATAAAATTTCTTATAGCCATGATGCAGGAGCTAGTGTTCAGCGAATTCACAACCTCTACATGTACAGCTCTAATCGTCAGACATGTAAATAAAGCACCGTACCGCTTCTCTTTATGACGGTTGATAGTAACTATCATTGGGCCGAAGAAGTCAACTCCTGTGAATGAGAATGGTGAAACGTAAGTTGATAATCGTCCTCGTGGTAATTTGGCCATTTCCGGAGTCTGTGGCATAACTTTGTTAATTTTGCACATTTGACATTGTTTAACATTTGCTTTAAAAATGGACCGCAAGCGCGGAATATGAAATTTCTGACGCAGCTCGTTGATCACTGTCTCATGATTCATATGGTGATATTTCCGGTGGTAATGATTGAGAATGAGCTGTGTAATATAGTTTTCTTTAGGAAGAATAATTGGTCTCTTTTGATCCCATGATACGGTTGCTCTGTCGATTCTCCCATCGACGCGCATAATATCGTTTGAATCTAAATAAGCTGAAAGCTTGTACAGCGCTTGATTTTTTAATAATAATTTTGGATTTCAAATTAGATATTTCTTCGTAAAAGGCTTCTTTTTGAGCTAGGCCATACAAAAGTTGCTCAGCAGTGTGTATTTCATTTTGTTCGAGCTCAGATAAACGTAATGGTCTATTTTGAATTTTACTTTTTAAATTTGCGATAAACCGCAAAATGTAAGCAACAGCCCTTAGGAGCCGATTCCAATTTGAAAATCGTCGTATGTCAATTATTGGATCGTTTTTTATTTGAGCACAAACAAAATGTTTGAGCTCCTCAGAAGATTGCTGCAAGCTATTCATCTCTTGAGGCCACTCACTGTGATGACGATACAAGAAGTCAGGTCCATTTAGCCAACGACTGTCTGCGTCTAAATTGGGACGGTTTGCCCATTTCGTCGCTTCATCTGCAACATTCAGCTTACCAGGAACCCAGTTCCATTCAGAAAGGCCGGATATATCAAGAATTTCGCTTACTCTAAATGCCACGAATTGGTGATATTTTCTATGGTCTGAACGCAACCAGCATAGGACTGTTTTAGAGTCCGACCAGAAGAATTTTTTGGTTATATTAAGTGTATGATTTTTTATAATATCATTAGCAAACCGCGCACCAATTAATGCTGCCATCAGCTCGAGCCGTGGAACAGACAAAATTTTAAGAGGTGCTACTCTGACCTTCGACCCAATAAGCGAGCATACGATTTTTGTACCACTTGAAATCCTGAAATAGCATACAGCGGCATAACCGCAGTCGCTTGCATCTACAAATGTGTGTAATTCCACATCTATCTTCTCATAGCTTTCAAAAGACTGCAAATAACAGCGTGGAATTTTCATGTTGATCAAAGTTGGCAAAATTCTTACCCATTGGTTCCACTTATCGATTAGAGTAGGTGTTATTGTTTCATCCCAGCCAACATTAATGCGCCAAACTTCTTGCAACAAAATTTTTAAATTCATTAAAAAGTTTCCGATGAGCCCAAGGGGATCGTAGACCGACATTAAAATTCTTAACATTTCTCTTTTGGTGGGAGCCTTTTTCCCATGGAAAATTTGGTTTTCAGCTACTGCTGGTGACATTTGAAATGTAATGAAGTCATCAAATGGTCTCCAAAATACGCCAAGAACTTTTTCCAATTCTAACTCGCCGCTGATATTTAAGCTTTTAAATTCGTTGCCCGTGCTTGCCTGAAGGTGTCTAAGCACTTCTGGACTATTTGAACACCAATTTCTAATATTGAAACCGCCTTCTTGATGAATGAATTTTACTTCTGATGCCAAATTAACAGCTTCATCAACGGTGTCAACGGAGTCCAAATAATCATCGACGTAGTGGTTTTTTAATATCGCGGATGCAGCTCGTGGGAACTGGGCTTCAAACTTTGAAGCGTTTAAGTTCTTTACAAACTGCGATATGCATGGTGCGCACGACAATCCGAAGGGCAGCACATTCATGACGTATACATCTGGCTCAGCATGTCTGTCGCTACGCCACAAAAACCGTTGTACTCCTTGGTCTTCTTTTCGTATGTAGACCTGGTGGAACATATCTTGGATGTCTCCACAAACAGCTACGGCTTTTTGGCGAAACCGAAATAAAATGGCAGGCAATGACGCCAAAAAATCCGGACCTTTCAATAAAAAACAGTTAAGTGAAACACCAGACGCTTTTGCTGCTGCGTCCCATACGACACGAACTTTACCTGGTTTATTTTTGTTGAAAACTGCGAAAATTGGTAGGTACCAAATGCGATGGCCAGGCGATTGCTCCAGCTCTGCAGCAGTGAGTTTTCTTATGTAGCTTTTATCCAGATATTTGTTGATTGTAGCTGTAAAAACTGCCATTAGCTGTGGGTCAGCATATAGTTTTCTTTCTAGGCAAAGCAGCCGATTTTTTGACATCTGATAGCTATCAGGTAAATTTAAATTATCGAATCGCCACAAGAGACTAGTCTCATAGTGTTGATCCGACCGCTGTTTTGTATAGCGATTTAATATTGTTAATGCTCGTTCAGTCTCTGCTCCAACAAGGTTATTTTTCGCAGGTACGACACCTATATTTTCAATGGAGTTATGTATTTTAATAATTTCTTGCACCTTACTGCAAGTTTCTTTGCTGCACTCACATATGTGGTAGTTTCCAAAAGCTCCAGTACTTGAAATGGCTGAAGTGACGCCATATACAATCCACCCAAGACGCGTGCGTACAGCTACGGGCTCGTTGGAACCTCCTTCCTTGAATGCAACAGGTATACCCAGCTGCCAATTGTTTACACCCAAAAGAACTTGTGGCACCGCGTTTTTATAGGATTCAATTGGAAGATTTTTCAAATGTTTATATTTTCTACACAACTGGTCATAATCTAAAGATTGGATTGGTAATGATAATTGACGCACGGTGTGTACAGAAACGTTTACTCTTTGATCCTTACTAGAAATGCGAATGTCGATATGTCTTGAATTATTTTCAAAGCGTTCAATTTTGCTTGTCCACTTAAGGCACAGCGGACTTGCTTGGCCCTCAAGAGCAAGTTCCTCAGCCAAGGCTTCGTCCATCAAACTGACGGATGATCCCTCGTCGATGAACGCAAATGTTTTTATACTTTTACCGAAATTACCGTGTACAACAATTGGGATTATTTTAAATAGAATATTTTCACTAGCCACGTTGTGCGCGTTGCAATTTTGTATATTAGTTTGCTCATCAGCTGTTTTTAATTGCAAAGTACTATGAGCGGAACGATGTAGAAGTGGGTGATGTTTAAATTGACAGTTATCAACACCACACGGTTTGCTCGCCTTGCAAAGGCCGCTATGCTGCCGTAAACATTGTTTACATAAATTGTATTTTCTTATTATGGTCCATTTCTCATCTCGTGGTGAAACTTGAAATTGTTTACAATTAGCAACATTGTTGCAAACACCTTTGCATGCGTAACATTTGTTTTTATTGTTGTTTGTTGTATCATTATGCGTGTTGAAAAAAGCTTTCTTATGTCTGTTGTTTTTAACTTCTCTCTCAGTTACAGTAGCAACATTATCTGAAACGGTGACACTACTTGCAGAGAGACCCACCTCAAAAAACCAGTTAGCAAATTCTAGAAGGTTAGGTTTCAGATTCATTTTTGTTAAGTTGAGCTTATGTGTGCCCCATATAATTTGATAATACGGTGGCAGTTTAGTTACAAGATCTTGCAACAACGAGGAATTATTTAATTCGTCTTGTAAGCCGCATGCTTCTATAGTTGCTTGTAGACCTTTGATATTAACGGCAAAGGCAGTAAAGGTTTCCAATTTATTTTGATTTATTGGACTTGTATTTTTAATTCTGTTTTTTATAGAATGTAAAATTTTCTCGGGTTGGCCGAAGAGCATTTTAAGAGTGGCCATGGCAGCCGGTACACAAGAGGGATGGATTAAAATATGCTGCACTGCGCGAAGTGCTTCCCCACGTAGAGCTCGTTGTATACGAATAAGATTTTCTGCTTCGGTGAGTCCACAAACGTTGGTGGACCAGTCAAAGGTGGATTTAAATAACGGCCATTCCTCTGGCATTCCAGAAAATATCGGGAGCTCTTTTGGCACTGATTGGCGTGCATGGACTTGATCGGTTGACAAATTAGAGCGCGAAACTATTTGAGCTGATGTATTAAATAAAGAAGAATTTGTTTGTTCAATATTTTGTTGATCATGATTAGCATGTGTCTGAGGCTGGTTGAGGTTATGTGCAACTCCATCTGGTATTTGCAAGTAGGAGCTAGTGGGCACTCTTTGTGCCAGAATTGGTGCATTTAAAGAGTAAGTTGGTTGCACGGACGATGCATGGAGATATGTATTTATTGTGGAGTTTATTGGCTGCGCATACATCAAGGAAGAAACAAGTGGCATCTTAGCAGCAGAAGTATTCATTAAAGCTGACTTATCAACCAGCGCATGCATCGTTGATTTTATTGGCTGCATGTTTAGCAGCGTTGGCACCACGCTAGTAGTGTTAGGCACTGGTTGAAAGGTAAGTGCGGAATTTTCTTTACCGGGATTCGGAATGGGATCACATTGCATTTGAGTGAGCTGATGTATTTCGTCTGGAAAGCTAAGTTGGATCGAGTTCGGGTTTTGATTCGGTTCTATATGACGTGGCTGTGAATCCAACCATTCGCGAACAGATTCATTTTTATCACTGCTAGCGCTGCTCCTACAAGTTTCTTTTTCGAGGATTTGATATTTCTTCTTGACAAATTCCATTTGAATAGCGCGTTCTTCTTCCAATCGTTTAATTTCGAGAGTTATTTTATCTAATCGCGATGCGCTAGATGCCACAGAATGTGCTACAGAAACAGCATCATGTTGACTATCTGGACAGGCTGCTGGTTTTGCATTAAGTATTTCATTGCAAATTTTGCAACGAATTGTGGCACCAGGCGAAGCTGAGGTTGCACTTAAGCAGCGCAAATGGAAATAGGCTTGACATTTATCGCAATTTAAATTTTGATCTTCAATTTGATTTGAGCAGTCTTGGCAGATGGGCAGACTTTGAGGGTGGTTATTGGTCAGGGTTTGACTGAGTGAGGGTTCGGTAGGTGAGCCCAGTGTTGTAGCTAAACTCATTTTTACTTACTGTGTGACCTTGGTGCAAGATTGCTGTTGATGCTTGGTGTACTTGGTGATGAATCGGAAATTTTATCGTAGGCAGAAAATTTTAATATCGGCCTAAGAAATCGTAGATCATCATAAAGAATTTTAATAGATGTAAGCAACAAATTGGTTGCGGAGGAATTTAGCCTCTTATTATTCCAGCTTCTATGGGGATTTTGAACAGGTTAAAGTTGAAGAGAAACACCTCAGTTTCTTAAAGACGTTTTTATCTTTATTAATTAATTCAACTTAACACAGTTAAAATTCCTAATAATTGAGAATTCATTGAAAATATTTTACGTATTTTAACATTAAACTAGTACATACTTTATGGTATAGAAATTGCCAGAATAAGACTCTGTTAGAATAAAAAAGTGAACGTCCAGCATCAAGATCTCGTGTCAGCAAAAAGGGCGGATATCAGGTCGCGCAAATTCTTCCTATTATATTTTAAAGTTATTTGGTTTCCGATTTCTAGTTTTCTTGATGCTTGACGTTCAGAAAAGATACAAAATAAAATTGAAAATTGTAAAAGATTAAGTTAAAAAATATTAAATTGGATTTTTGGACAGTGGCGGTAACAATAATAATAATAATAATAATAATAATAATAATAATAATAATAATAATAATAATAATAATAATAATAATAATAATAATAATAATAATAATAATAATAATAATAATAATAATAATAATAATAATAATAATAATAATAATAATAATAATAATAATAATAATAATAATAATAATAATAATAATAATAATAATAATAATAATAATAATAATAATAATAATAATTATAATAATAATAATAATAATAATAATAATAATAATAATAATAATAATAATAATAATAATAATAATAATAATAATAATAATAATAATAATAATAATAATAATAATAATAATAATAATAATAATAATAATAATAATAATAATAATAATAATAATAATAATAATAATAATAATAATAATAATAATAATAATAATATTAATAATAATAATAAAAATAATAATAATAATAATAATAATAATAATAATAATAATAATAATAATAATAATAATAATAATAATAATAATAATAATAATAATAATAATAATAATAATAATAATAATAATAATAATAATAATAATAATAATAATAATAATAATAATAATAATAATAATAATAATAATAATAATAATAATAATAATAATAATAATAATAATAATAATAATAATAATAATAATAATAATAATAATAATAATAATAATAATAATAATAATAATAATAATAATAATAATAATAATAATAATAATAATAATAATAATAATACTAATAATAATAATAATAATAATAAATATACAAAATTAATCCCATTATAATTAATTTCCTTGAAGAAATAATGAAAAAATGGAAAACGACAATAGAAGTCAAAGGAGAATCGGCGCAATACCGAACAGGAACTATCCCAATAAAGCGTGGTATCTTTCAAGGCGATTGCCTTAGTGCGTTGTGGTTCTGCACTGCATTAAATCCACTCAGCAATTTGTTGAAAGAAACGAGGTATGGATTTAAAATTAAAAAAGATGGAGACCCAATACATCAAATAAATCACTTACTGTACATGGACGATCTTAAGCTGTACGCCTCCACCAAGACTCATCTAAATCACATGCTCAGCATAACAGAATCCTTTAGCAATGACATCAAAATGTCTTTTGGCATTGATAAATGCAAAACATTAGATATAATAAGAGGGAAGATATCAGCAAACCCAGAACCATCAGCTTGTGGCATCGGTGAATTGACTCAAGACGATGTCTACAAATACCTTGGTGTTATGCAAAGCAGAAGAATTGAGCAAAAAGCAGTCAAAGACAAACTGAAGAATGAAGTGTTCGGAAGAATTCACAAACTCGCAAAATCGCATCTGAATGGGAAAAACTTATTTAAGGCAATAAATGCATACGCCGTTCCAGTGCTAACATATAGTTTTGGAATCATTGGATGGACAATAACAGAACTTAACAACATCCAAAGAAAAATAAGGACATCCTTTACGAAATACAGAGTACACCACCCTAAATCTTGTCTAGAAAGAATGACTCTTCCAAGAAAACATGGCGGACGAGGCCTCATCGATGTCAAGCTCTTACATGAAAATCAACTGAAGTCCCTTCGATCATACTTTCATGAAAAACGAGATGAGTCAAACCTTATTAGGGCAATAACATCAGTGGATGCCGAGTACACGCCTTTAAAACTACAAGAAGCTATCATGGAGGTTAGAGCAGAATCAAACAATCAAAAAATGGACAGCTGGGCATCAAAGACTTTACACGGAAGATATTACCATTCGTTAACTAAACAAAACGTTGACCAAAAATTGTGAAACAAATGGCTGACCGATGGAAACATCTTCGAAACTGAAGGTCTAATGTTTGCTATTCAGGATGAGGTACTGCCAACCCGAAATTATATGAAATATATAGTTAAACAACCAGATGCTCACGAAGACACATGTAGTTGTACTCGAGGCGAGACAATCGACCACATCCTATCAGGATGTTCCACTTTGGCCCAAAGCGACTATCTGAAACGCCACAACAATGTAGCCAAAATCATTCATATTGAACTTCTGAAAGCGAACAATATGACAACAGAGCATTTCCGATACTATCTCTATGAGCCCGAACCTGTAATCGAAACGGAAAGTGTAAAATTATACTTTGATAGAACGCTTTATACAATACACCGAAGAGAACACAACAGGCCAGACATAACTTTTATCAACAAAAGATCTCGAGAAGGATTCCTGATCGATATATCAATTCCACTAAGCAGAAACATGGAGAGGACCTACTTGGACAAGATAAACAAATATGCTGAGCTTGCAACCGAGATAAAAACACAGTGGCACCTGAAATCAGTGAAGATCATTCCGATCATCATATCAAGTGTTGGAATAGTTAATAAGAATTTGACTAGTAGTGTTAAATCTTTAAATTTAAATGAGTCAATAATTCAAAGCATACAAAAATCTGTGATAATAGACACATGTCATGTTGTTTGTAAATTTTTGCAATAGACAATAACATTATTAGGATTGTATAATTTTATATAGACTTACGGTCTTTAAAATTGTATATAGTACTACCATTTAATGAGAAATATAGATGATAATAATAATAATAATAATAATAATAATAATAATAATAATAATAATAATAATAATAATAATAATAATAATAATAATAATAATAATAATAATAATAATAATAATAATAATAATAATAATAATAATAATAATAATAATAATAATAATAATAATAATAATAATAATAATAATAATAATAAAAATAATAATAATAATAATAATAATAATAATAATAATAATAATAATAATAATAATAATAATAATAATAATAATAATAATAATAATAATAATAATAATAATAATAATAATAATAATAATAATACTAATAATAATAATAATAATAATAAATATACAAAATTAATCCCATTATAATTAATTTCCTTGAAGAAATAATAAAAAAATGGAAAACGACAATAGAAGTCAAAGGAGAATCGGCGCAATACCGAACAGGAACTATCCCAATAAAGCGTGGTATCTTTCAAGGCGATTGCCTTAGTGCGTTGTGGTTCTGCACTGCATTAAATCCACTCAGCAATTTGTTGAAAGAAACGAGGTATGGATTTAAAATTAAAAAAGATGGAGACCCAATACATCAAATAAATCACTTACTGTACATGGACGATCTTAAGCTGTACGCCTCCACCAAGACTCATCTAAATCACATGCTCAGCATAACAGAATCCTTTAGCAATGACATCAAAATGTCTTTTGGCATTGATAAATGCAAAACATTAGATATAATAAGAGGGAAGATATCAGCAAACCCAGAACCATCAGCTTGTGGCATCGGTGAATTGACTCAAGACGATGTCTACAAATACCTTGGTGTTATGCAAAGCAGAAGAATTGAGCAAAAAGCAGTCAAAGACAAACTGAAGAATGAAGTGTTCGGAAGAATTCACAAACTCGCCAAATCGCATCTGAATGGGAAAAACTTATTTAAGGCAATAAATGCATACGCCGTTCCAGTGCTAACATATAGTTTTGGAATCATTGGATGGACAATAACAGAACTTAACAACATCCAAAGAAAAATAAGGACATCCTTTACGAAATACAGAGTACACCACCCTAAATCTTGTCTAGAAAGAATGACTCTTCCAAGAAAACATGGCGGACGAGGCCTCATCGATGTCAAGCTCTTACATGAAAATCAACTGAAGTCCCTTCGATCATACTTTCATGAAAAACGAGATGAGTCAAACCTTATTAGGTCAATAACATCAGTGGATGCCGAGTACACGCCTTTAAAACTACAAGAAGCTATCATGGAGGTTAGAGCAGAATCAAACAATCAAAAAATGGACAGCTGGGCATCAAAGACTTTACACGGAAGATATTACCATTCGTTAACTAAACAAAACGTTGACCAAAAATTGTGAAACAAATGGCTGACCGATGGAAACATCTTCTCCGAAACTGAAGGTCTAATGTTTGCTATTCAGGATGAGGTACTGCCAACCCGAAATTATATGAAATATATAGTTAAACAACCAGATGCTCACGAAGACACATGTAGAAGATGCAGTACTCGAGGCGAGACAATCGACCACATCCTATCAGGATGTTCCACTTTGGCCCAAAGCGACTATCTGAAACGCCACAACAATGTAGCCAAAATCATTCATATTGAACTTCTGAAAGCGAACAATATGACAACAGAGCATTTCCGATACTATCTCTATGAGCCCGAACCTGTAATCGAAACGGAAAGTGTAAAATTATACTTTGATAGAACGCTTTATACAATACACCGAAGAGAACACAACAGGCCAGACATAACTTTTATCAACAAAAGATCTCGAGAAGGATTCCTGATCGATATATCAATTCCACTAAGCAGAAACATGGAGAGGACCTACTTGGACAAGATAAACAAATATGCTGAGCTTGCAACCGAGATAAAAACACAGTGGCACCTGAAATCAGTGAAGATCATTCCGATCATCATATCAAGTGTTGGAATAGTTAATAAGAATTTGACTAGTAGTGTTAAATCTTTAAATTTAAATGAGTCAATAATTCAAAGCATACAAAAATCTGTGATAATAGACACATGTCATGTTGTTTGTAAATTTTTGCAATAGACAATAACATTATTAGGATTGTATAATTTTATATAGACTTACGGTCTTTAAAATTGTATATAGTATTACCATTTAATGAGAAATATAGATGATAATAATAATAATAATAATAATAATAATAATAATAATAATAATAATAATAATAATAATAATAATAATAATAATAATAATAATAATAATAATAATAATAATAATAATAATAATAATAATAATAATAATAATAATAATAATAATAATAATAATAATAATAATAATAATAATAATAATAATAAATATACAAAATTAATCCCATTATAATTAATTTCCTTGAAGAAATAATGAAAAAATGGAAAACGACAATAGAAGTCAAAGGAGAATCGGCGCAATACCGAACAGGAACTATCCCAATAAAGCGTGGTATCTTTCAAGGCGATTGCCTTAGTGCGTTGTGGTTCTGCACTGCATTAAATCCACTCAGCAATTTGTTGAAAGAAACGAGGTATGGATTTAAAATTAAAAAAGATGGAGACCGAATACATCAAATAAATCACTTACTGTACATGGACGATCTTAAGCTGTACGCCTCCACCAAGACTCATCTAAATCACATGCTCAGCATAACAGAATCCTTTAGCAATGACATCAAAATGTCTTTTGGCATTGATAAATGCAAAACATTAGATATAATAAGAGGGAAGATATCAGCAAACCCAGAACCATCAGCTTGTGGCATCGGTGAATTGACTCAAGACGATGTCTACAAATACCTTGGTGTTATGCAAAGCAGAAGAATTGAGCAAAAAGCAGTCAAAGACAAACTGAAGAATGAAATGTTCGGAAGAATTCACAAACTCGCAAAATCGCATCTGAATGGGAAAAACTTATTTAAGGCAATAAATGCATACGCCGTTCCAGTGCTAACATATAGTTTTGGAATCATTGGATGGACAATAACAGAACTTAACAACATCCAAAGAAAAATAAGGACATCCTTTACGAAATACAGAGTACACCACCCTAAATCTTGTCTAGAAAGAATGACTCTTCCAAGAAAACATGGCGGACGAGGCCTCATCGATGTCAAGCTCTTACATGAAAATCAACTGAAGTCCCTTCGATCATACTTTCATGAAAAACGAGATGAGTCAAACCTTATTAGGGCAATAACATCAGTGGATGCCGAGTACACGCCTTTAAAACTACAAGAAGCTATCATGGAGGTTAGAGCAGAATCAAACAATCAAAAAATGGACAGCTGGGCATCAAAGACTTTACACGGAAGATATTACCATTCGTTAACTAAACAAAACGTTGACCAAAAATTGTGAAACAAATGGCTGACCGATGGAAACATCTTCTCCGAAACTGAAGGTCTAATGTTTGCTATTCAGGATGAGGTACTGCCAACCCGAAATTATATGAAATATATAGTTAAACAACCAGATGCTCACGAAGACACATGTAGAAGATGCAGTACTCGAGGCGAGACAATCGACCACATCCTATCAGGATGTTCCACTTTGGCCCAAAGCGACTATCTGAAACGCCACAACAATGTAGCCAAAATCATTCATATTGAACTTCTGAAAGCGAACAATATGACAACAGAGCATTTCCGATACTATCTCTATGAGCCCGAACCTGTAATCGAAACGGAAAGTGTAAAATTATACTTTGATAGAACGCTTTATACAATACACCGAAGAGAACACAACAGGCCAGACATAACTTTTATCAACAAAAGATCTCGAGAAGGATTCCTGATCGATATATCAATTCCACTAAGCAGAAACATGGAGAGGACCTACTTGGACAAGATAAACAAATATGCTGAGCTTGCAACCGAGATAAAAACACAGTGGCACCTGAAATCAGTGAAGATCATTCCGATCATCATATCAAGTGTTGGAATAGTTAATAAGAATTTGACTAGTAGTGTTAAATCTTTAAATTTAAATGAGTCAATAATTCAAAGCATACAAAAATCTGTGATAATAGACACATGTCATGTTGTTTGTAAATTTTTGCAATAGACAATAACATTATTAGGATTGTATAATTTTATATAGACTTACGGTCTTTAAAATTGTATATAGTACTACCATTTAATGAGAAATATAGATGATAATAATAATAATAATAATAATAATAATAATAATAATAATAATAATAATAATAATAATAATAATAATAATAATAATAATAATAATAATAATAATAATAATAATAATAATAATAATAATAATAATAATAATAATAATAATAATAATAATAATAATAATAATAATAATAATAATAATAATAATAATAATAATAATAATAATAATAATAATAATAATAATAATAATAATAATAATAATAATAATAATAATAATAATAATAATAATAATAATAATAATAATAATAATAATAATAATAATAATAATAATAATAATAATAATAATAATAATAATAATAATAATAATAATAATAATAATAAATATACAAAATTAATCCCATTATAATTAATTTCCTTGAAGAAATAATGAAAAAATGGAAAACGACAATAGAAGTCAAAGGAGAATCGGCGCAATACCGAACAGGAACTATCCCAATAAAGCGTGGTATCTTTCAAGGCGATTGCCTTAGTGCGTTGTGGTTCTGCACTGCATTAAATCCACTCAGCAATTTGTTGAAAGAAACGAGGTATGGATTTAAAATTAAAAAAGATGGAGACCCAATACATCAAATAAATCACTTACTGTACATGGACGATCTTAAGCTGTACGCCTCCACCAAGACTCATCTAAATCACATGCTCAGCATAACAGAATCCTTTAGCAATGACATCAAAATGTCTTTTGGCATTGATAAATGCAAAACATTAGATATAATAAGAGGGAAGATATCAGCAAACCCAGAACCATCAGCTTGTGGCATCGGTGAATTGACTCAAGACGATGTCTACAAATACCTTGGTGTTATGCAAAGCAGAAGAATTGAGCAAAAAGCAGTCAAAGACAAACTGAAGAATGAAGTGTTCGGAAGAATTCACAAACTCGCAAAATCGCATCTGAATGGGAAAAACTTATTTAAGGCAATAAATGCATACGCCGTTCCAGTGCTAACATATAGTTTTGGAATCATTGGATGGACAATAACAGAACTTAACAACATCCAAAGAAAAATAAGGACATCCTTTACGAAATACAGAGTACACCACCCTAAATCTTGTCTAGAAAGAATGACTCTTCCAAGAAAACATGGCGGACGAGGCCTCATCGATGTCAAGCTCTTACATGAAAATCAACTGAAGTCCCTTCGATCATACTTTCATGAAAAACGAGATGAGTCAAACCTTATTAGGGCAATAACATCAGTGGATGCCGAGTACACGCCTTTAAAACTACAAGAAGCTATCATGGAGGTTAGAGCAGAATCAAACAATCAAAAAATGGACAGCTGGGCATCAAAGACTTTACACGGAAGATATTACCATTCGTTAACTAAACAAAACGTTGACCAAAAATTGTGAAACAAATGGCTGACCGATGGAAACATCTTCTCCGAAACTGAAGGTCTAATGTTTGCTATTCAGGATGAGGTACTGCCAACCCGAAATTATATGAAATATAAAGTTAAACAACCAGATGCTCACGAAGACACATGTAGAAGATGCAGTACTCGAGGCGAGACAATCGACCACATCCTATCAGGATGTTCCACTTTGGCCCAAAGCGACTATCTGAAACGCCACAACAATGTAGCCAAAATCATTCATATTGAACTTCTGAAAGCGAACAATATGACAACAGAGCATTTCCGATACTATCTCTATGAGCTCGAACCTGTAATCGAAACGGAAAGTGTAAAATTATACTTTGATAGAACGCTTTATACAATACACCGAAGAGAACACAACAGGCCAGACATAACTTTTATCAACAAAAGATCTCGAGAAGGATTCCTGATCGATATATCAATTCCACTAAGCAGAAACATGGAGAGGACCTACTTGGACAAGATAAACAAATATGCTGAGCTTGCAACCGAGATAAAAACACAGTGGCACCTGAAATCAGTGAAGATCATTCCGATCATCATATCAAGTGTTGGAATAGTTAATAAGAATTTGACTAGTAGTGTTAAATCTTTAAATTTAAATGAGTCAATAATTCAAAGCATACAAAAATCTGTGATAATAGACACATGTCATGTTGTTTGTAAATTTTTGCAATAGACAATAACATTATTAGGATTGTATAATTTTATATAGACTTACGGTCTTTAAAATTGTATATAGTATTACCATTTAATGAGAAATATAGATGATAATAATAATAATAATAATAATAATAATAATAATAATAATAATAATAATAATAATAATAATAATAATAATAATAATAATAATAATAATAATAATAATAATAATAATAATAAAAATAATAATAATACTAATAATAATAATAATAATAATAAATATACAAAATTAATCCCATTATAATTAATTTCCTTGAAGAAATAATGAAAAAATGGAAAACGACAATAGAAGTCAAAGGAGAATCGGCGCAATACCGAACAGGAACTATCCCAATAAAGCGTGGTATCTTTCAAGGCGATTGCCTTAGTGCGTTGTGGTTCTGCACTGCATTAAATCCACTCAGCAATTTGTTGAAAGAAACGAGGTATGGATTTAAAATTAAAAAAGATGGAGACCCAATACATCAAATAAATCACTTACTGTACATGGACGATCTTAAGCTGTACGCCTCCACCAAGACTCATCTAAATCACATGCTCAGCATAACAGAATCCTTTAGCAATGACATCAAAATGTCTTTTGGCATTGATAAATGCAAAACATTAGATATAATAAGAGGGAAGATATCAGCAAACCCAGAACCATCAGCTTGTGGCATCGGTGAATTGACTCAAGACGATGTCTACAAATACCTTGGTGTTATGCAAAGCAGAAGAATTGAGCAAAAAGCAGTCAAAGACAAACTGAAGAATGAAGTGTTCGGAAGAATTCACAAACTCGCAAAATCGCATCTGAATGGGAAAAACTTATTTAAGGCAATAAATGCATACGCCGTTCCAGTGCTAACATATAGTTTTGGAATCATTGGATGGACAATAACAGAACTTAACAACATCCAAAGAAAAATAAGGACATCCTTTACGAAATACAGAGTACACCACCCTAAATCTTGTCTAGAAAGAATGACTCTTCCAAGAAAACATGGCGGACGAGGCCTCATCGATGTCAAGCTCTTACATGAAAATCAACTGAAGTCCCTTCGATCATACTTTCATGAAAAACGAGATGAGTCAAACCTTATTAGGGCAATAACATCAGTGGATGCCGAGTACACGCCTTTAAAACTACAAGAAGCTATCATGGAGGTTAGAGCAGAATCAAACAATCAAAAAATGGACAGCTGGGCATCAAAGACTTTACACGGAAGATATTACCATTCGTTAACTAAACAAAACGTTGACCAAAAATTGTGAAACAAATGGCTGACCGATGGAAACATCTTCTCCGAAACTGAAGGTCTAATGTTTGCTATTCAGGATGAGGTACTGCCAACCCGAAATTATATGAAATATATAGTTAAACAACCAGATGCTCACGAAGACACATGTAGAAGATGCAGTACTCGAGGCGAGACAATCGACCACATCCTATCAGGATGTTCCACTTTGGCCCAAAGCGACTATCTGAAACGCCACAACAATGTAGCCAAAATCATTCATATTGAACTTCTGAAAGCGAACAATATGACAACAGAGCATTTCCGATACTATCTCTATGAGCCCGAACCTGTAATCGAAACGGAAAGTGTAAAATTATACTTTGATAGAACGCTTTATACAATACACCGAAGAGAACACAACAGGCCAGACATAACTTTTATCAACAAAAGATCTCGAGAAGGATTCCTGATCGATATATCAATTCCACTAAGCAGAAACATGGAGAGGACCTACTTGGACAAGATAAACAAATATGCTGAGCTTGCAACCGAGATAAAAACACAGTGGCACCTGAAATCAGTGAAGATCATTCCGATCATCATATCAAGTGTTGGAATAGTTAATAAGAATTTGACTAGTAGTGTTAAATCTTTAAATTTAAATGAGTCAATAATTCAAAGCATACAAAAATCTGTGATAATAGACACATGTCATGTTGTTTGTAAATTTTTGCAATAGACAATAACATTATTAGGATTGTATAATTTTATATAGACTTACGGTCTTTAAAATTGTATATAGTACTACCATTTAATGAGAAATATAGATGATAATAATAATAATAATAATAATAATAATAATAATAATAATAATAATAATAATAATAATAATAATAATAATAATAATAATAATAATAATAATAATAATAATAATAATAATAATAAAAATAATAATAATACTAATAATAATAATAATAATAATAAATATACAAAATTAATCCCATTATAATTAATTTCCTTGAAGAAATAATGAAAAAATGGAAAACGACAATAGAAGTCAAAGGAGAATCGGCGCAATACCGAACAGGAACTATCCCAATAAAGCGTGGTATCTTTCAAGGCGATTGCCTTAGTGCGTTGTGGTTCTGCACTGCATTAAATCCACTCAGCAATTTGTTGAAAGAAACGAGGTATGGATTTAAAATTAAAAAAGATGGAGACCCAATACATCAAATAAATCACTTACTGTACATGGACGATCTTAAGCTGTACGCCTCCACCAAGACTCATCTAAATCACATGCTCAGCATAACAGAATCCTTTAGCAATGACATCAAAATGTCTTTTGGCATTGATAAATGCAAAACATTAGATATAATAAGAGGGAAGATATCAGCAAACCCAGAACCATCAGCTTGTGGCATCGGTGAATTGACTCAAGACGATGTCTACAAATACCTTGGTGTTATGCAAAGCAGAAGAATTGAGCAAAAAGCAGTCAAAGACAAACTGAAGAATGAAGTGTTCGGAAGAATTCACAAACTCGCAAAATCGCATCTGAATGGGAAAAACTTATTTAAGGCAATAAATGCATACGCCGTTCCAGTGCTAACATATAGTTTTGGAATCATTGGATGGACAATAACAGAACTTAACAACATCCAAAGAAAAATAAGGACATCCTTTACGAAATACAGAGTACACCACCCTAAATCTTGTCTAGAAAGAATGACTCTTCCAAGAAAACATGGCGGACGAGGCCTCATCGATGTCAAGCTCTTACATGAAAATCAACTGAAGTCCCTTCGATCATACTTTCATGAAAAACGAGATGAGTCAAACCTTATTAGGGCAATAACATCAGTGGATGCCGAGTACACGCCTTTAAAACTACAAGAAGCTATCATGGAGGTTAGAGCAGAATCAAACAATCAAAAAATGGACAGCTGGGCATCAAAGACTTTACACGGAAGATATTACCATTCGTTAACTAAACAAAACGTTGACCAAAAATTGTGAAACAAATGGCTGACCGATGGAAACATCTTCTCCGAAACTGAAGGTCTAATGTTTGCTATTCAGGATGAGGTACTGCCAACCCGAAATTATATGAAATATATAGTTAAACAACCAGATGCTCACGAAGACACATGTAGAAGATGCAGTACTCGAGGCGAGACAATCGACCACATCCTATCAGGATGTTCCACTTTGGCCCAAAGCGACTATCTGAAACGCCACAACAATGTAGCCAAAATCATTCATATTGAACTTCTGAAAGCGAACAATATGACAACAGAGCATTTCCGATACTATCTCTATGAGCCCGAACCTGTAATCGAAACGGAAAGTGTAAAATTATACTTTGATAGAACGCTTTATACAATACACCGAAGAGAACACAACAGGCCAGACATAACTTTTATCAACAAAAGATCTCGAGAAGGATTCCTGATCGATATATCAATTCCACTAAGCAGAAACATGGAGAGGACCTACTTGGACAAGATAAACAAATATGCTGAGCTTGCAACCGAGATAAAAACACAGTGGCACCTGAAATCAGTGAAGATCATTCCGATCATCATATCAAGTGTTGGAATAGTTAATAAGAATTTGACTAGTAGTGTTAAATCTTTAAATTTAAATGAGTCAATAATTCAAAGCATACAAAAATCTGTGATAATAGACACATGTCATGTTGTTTGTAAATTTTTGCAATAGACAATAACATTATTAGGATTGTATAATTTTATATAGACTTACGGTCTTTAAAATTGTATATAGTATTACCATTTAATGAGAAATATAGATGATAATAATAATAATAATAATAATAATAATAATAATAATAATAATAATAATAATAATAATAATAATAATAATAATAATAATAATAATAATAATAATAATAATAATAATAATAATAATAATAATAATAATAATAATAATAATAATAATAATAATAATAATAATAATAATAATAATAATAATAATAATAATAATAATAATAATAATAATAATAATAATAATAATAATAATAATAATAATAATAATAATAATAATAATAATAATAATAATAATAATAATAATAATAATAATAATAATAATAATAATAATAATAATAATAATAATAATAATAATAATAATAATAATAATAATAATAATAATAATAATAATAATAATAATAATAATAATAATAATAATAATAATAATAATAATAATAATAATAATAATAATAATAATAATAATAATAATAATAATAATAATAATAATAATAATAATAATAATAATAATAATAATAATAATAATAATAATAATAATAATAATAATAATAATAATAATAATAATAATAATAATAATAATAATAATAATAATAATAATAATAATAATAATAATAATAATAATAATAATAATAATAATAATAATAAATATACAAAATTAATCCCATTATAATTAATTTCCTTGAAGAAATAATGAAAAAATGGAAAACGACAATAGAAGTCAAAGGAGAATCGGCGCAATACCGAACAGGAACTATCCCAATAAAGCGTGGTATCTTTCAAGGCGATTGCCTTAGTGCGTTGTGGTTCTGCACTGCATTAAATCCACTCAGCAATTTGTTGAAAGAAACGAGGTATGGATTTAAAATTAAAAAAGATGGAGACCCAATACATCAAATAAATCACTTACTGTACATGGACGATCTTAAGCTGTACGCCTCCACCAAGACTCATCTAAATCACATGCTCAGCATAACAGAATCCTTTAGCAATGACATCAAAATGTCTTTTGGCATTGATAAATGCAAAACATTAGATATAATAAGAGGGAAGATATCAGCAAACCCAGAACCATCAGCTTGTGGCATCGGTGAATTGACTCAAGACGATGTCTACAAATACCTTGGTGTTATGCAAAGCAGAAGAATTGAGCAAAAAGCAGTCAAAGACAAACTGAAGAATGAAGTGTTCGGAAGAATTCACAAACTCGCAAAATCGCATCTGAATGGGAAAAACTTATTTAAGGCAATAAATGCATACGCCGTTCCAGTGCTAACATATAGTTTTGGAATCATTGGATGGACAATAACAGAACTTAACAACATCCAAAGAAAAATAAGGACATCCTTTACGAAATACAGAGTACACCACCCTAAATCTTGTCTAGAAAGAATGACTCTTCCAAGAAAACATGGCGGACGAGGCCTCATCGATGTCAAGCTCTTACATGAAAATCAACTGAAGTCCCTTCGATCATACTTTCATGAAAAACGAGATGAGTCAAACCTTATTAGGGCAATAACATCAGTGGATGCCGAGTACACGCCTTTAAAACTACAAGAAGCTATCATGGAGGTTAGAGCAGAATCAAACAATCAAAAAATGGACAGCTGGGCATCAAAGACTTTACACGGAAGATATTACCATTCGTTAACTAAACAAAACGTTGACCAAAAATTGTGAAACAAATGGCTGACCGATGGAAACATCTTCTCCGAAACTGAAGGTCTAATGTTTGCTATTCAGGATGAGGTACTGCCAACCCGAAATTATATGAAATATATAGTTAAACAACCAGATGCTCACGAAGACACATGTAGAAGATGCAGTACTCGAGGCGAGACAATCGACCACATCCTATCAGGATGTTCCACTTTGGCCCAAAGCGACTATCTGAAACGCCACAACAATGTAGCCAAAATCATTCATATTGAACTTCTGAAAGCGAACAATATGACAACAGAGCATTTCCGATACTATCTCTATGAGCCCGAACCTGTAATCGAAACGGAAAGTGTAAAATTATACTTTGATAGAACGCTTTATACAATACACCGAAGAGAACACAACAGGCCAGACATAACTTTTATCAACAAAAGATCTCGAGAAGGATTCCTGATCGATATATCAATTCCACTAAGCAGAAACATGGAGAGGACCTACTTGGACAAGATAAACAAATATGCTGAGCTTGCAACCGAGATAAAAACACAGTGGCACCTGAAATCAGTGAAGATCATTCCGATCATCATATCAAGTGTTGGAATAGTTAATAAGAATTTGACTAGTAGTGTTAAATCTTTAAATTTAAATGAGTCAATAATTCAAAGCATACAAAAATCTGTGATAATAGACACATGTCATGTTGTTTGTAAATTTTTGCAATAGACAATAACATTATTAGGATTGTATAATTTTATATAGACTTACGGTCTTTAAAATTGTATATAGTACTACCATTTAATGAGAAATATAGATGATAATAATAATAATAATAATAATAATAATAATAATAATAATAATAATAATAATAATAATAATAATAATAATAATAATAATAATAATAATAATAATAATAATAATAATAATAATAATAATAATAATAATAATAATAATAATAATAATAATAATAATAATAATAATAATAATAATAATAATAATAATAATAATAATAATAATAATAATAATAATAATAATAATAATAATAATAATAATAATAATAATAATAATAATAATAATACTAATAATAATAATAATAAATATACAAAATTAATCCCATTATAATTAATTTCCTTGAAGAAATAATGAAAAAATGGAAAACGACAATAGAAGTCAAAGGAGAATCGGCGCAATACCGAACAGGAACTATCCCAATAAAGCGTGGTATCTTTCAAGGCGATTGCCTTAGTGCGTTGTGGTTCTGCACTGCATTAAATCCACTCAGCAATTTGTTGAAAGAAACGAGGTATGGATTTAAAATTAAAAAAGATGGAGACCCAATACATCAAATAAATCACTTACTGTACATGGACGATCTTAAGCTGTACGCCTCCACCAAGACTCATCTAAATCACATGCTCAGCATAACAGAATCCTTTAGCAATGACATCAAAATGTCTTTTGGCATTGATAAATGCAAAACATTAGATATAATAAGAGGGAAGATATCAGCAAACCCAGAACCATCAGCTTGTGGCATCGGTGAATTGACTCAAGACGATGTCTACAAATACCTTGGTGTTATGCAAAGCAGAAGAATTGAGCAAAAAGCAGTCAAAGACAAACTGAAGAATGAAGTGTTCGGAAGAATTCACAAACTCGCAAAATCGCATCTGAATGGGAAAAACTTATTTAAGGCAATAAATGCATACGCCGTTCCAGTGCTAACATATAGTTTTGGAATCATTGGATGGACAATAACAGAACTTAACAACATCCAAAGAAAAATAAGGACATCCTTTACGAAATACAGAGTACACCACCCTAAATCTTGTCTAGAAAGAATGACTCTTCCAAGAAAACATGGCGGACGAGGCCTCATCGATGTCAAGCTCTTACATGAAAATCAACTGAAGTCCCTTCGATCATACTTTCATGAAAAACGAGATGAGTCAAACCTTATTAGGGCAATAACATCAGTGGATGCCGAGTACACGCCTTTAAAACTACAAGAAGCTATCATGGAGGTTAGAGCAGAATCAAACAATCAAAAAATGGACAGCTGGGCATCAAAGACTTTACACGGAAGATATTACCATTCGTTAACTAAACAAAACGTTGACCAAAAATTGTGAAACAAATGGCTGACCGATGGAAACATCTTCTCCGAAACTGAAGGTCTAATGTTTGCTATTCAGGATGAGGTACTGCCAACCCGAAATTATATGAAATATATAGTTAAACAACCAGATGCTCACGAAGACACATGTAGAAGATGCAGTACTCGAGGCGAGACAATCGACCACATCCTATCAGGATGTTCCACTTTGGCCCAAAGCGACTATCTGAAACGCCACAACAATGTAGCCAAAATCATTCATATTGAACTTCTGAAAGCGAACAATATGACAACAGAGCATTTCCGATACTATCTCTATGAGCTCGAACCTGTAATCGAAACGGAAAGTGTAAAATTATACTTTGATAGAACGCTTTATACAATACACCGAAGAGAACACAACAGGCCAGACATAACTTTTATCAACAAAAGATCTCGAGAAGGATTCCTGATCGATATATCAGTTCCACTAAGCAGAAACATGGAGAGGACCTACTTGGACAAGATAAACAAATATGCTGAGCTTGCAACCGAGATAAAAACACAGTGGCACCTGAAATCAGTGAAGATCATTCCGATCATCATATCAAGTGTTGGAATAGTTAATAAGAATTTGACTAGTAGTGTTAAATCTTTAAATTTAAATGAGTCAATAATTCAAAGCATACAAAAATCTGTGATAATAGACACATGTCATGTTGTTTGTAAATTTTTGCAATAGACAATAACATTATTAGGATTGTATAATTTTATATAGACTTACGGTCTTTAAAATTGTATATAGTATTACCATTTAATGAGAAATATAGATGATAATAATAATAATAATAATAATAATAATAATAATAATAATAATAATAATAATAATAATAATAATAATAATAATAATAATAATAATAATAATAATAATAATAATAATAATAATAATAATAATAATAATAATAATAATAATAATAATAATAAATATACAAAATTAATCCCATTATAATTAATTTCCTTGAAGAAATAATGAAAAAATGGAAAACGACAATAGAAGTCAAAGGAGAATCGGCGCAATACCGAACAGGAACTATCCCAATAAAGCGTGGTATCTTTCAAGGCGATTGCCTTAGTGCGTTGTGGTTCTGCACTGCATTAAATCCACTCAGCAATTTGTTGAAAGAAACGAGGTATGGATTTAAAATTAAAAAAGATGGAGACCCAATACATCAAATAAATCACTTACTGTACATGGACGATCTTAAGCTGTACGCCTCCACCAAGACTCATCTAAATCACCTGCTCAGCATAACAGAATCCTTTAGCAATGACATCAAAATGTCTTTTGGCATTGATAAATGCAAAACATTAGATATAATAAGAGGGAAGATATCAGCAAACCCAGAACCATCAGCTTGTGGCATCGGTGAATTGACTCAAGACGATGTCTACAAATACCTTGGTGTTATGCAAAGCAGAAGAATTGAGCAAAAAGCAGTCAAAGACAAACTGAAGAATGAAGTGTTCGGAAGAATTCACAAACTCGCAAAATCGCATCTGAATGGGAAAAACTTATTTAAGGCAATAAATGCATACGCCGTTCCAGTGCTAACATATAGTTTTGGAATCATTGGATGGACAATAACAGAACTTAACAACATCCAAAGAAAAATAAGGACATCCTTTACGAAATACAGAGTACACCACCCTAAATCTTGTCTAGAAAGAATGACTCTTCCAAGAAAACATGGCGGACGAGGCCTCATCGATGTCAAGCTCTTACATGAAAATCAACTGAAGTCCCTTCGATCATACTTTCATGAAAAACGAGATGAGTCAAACCTTATTAGGGCAATAACATCAGTGGATGCCGAGTACACGCCTTTAAAACTACAAGAAGCTATCATGGAGGTTAGAGCAGAATCAAACAATCAAAAAATGGACAGCTGGGCATCAAAGACTTTACACGGAAGATATTACCATTCGTTAACTAAACAAAACGTTGACCAAAAATTGTCAAACAAATGGCTGACCGATGGAAACATCTTCTCCGAAACTGAAGGTCTAATGTTTGCTATTCAGGATGAGGTACTGCCAACCCGAAATTATATGAAATATATAGTTAAACAACCAGATGCTCACGAAGACACATGTAGAAGATGCAGTACTCGAGGCGAGACAATCGACCACATCATATCAGGATGTTCCACTTTGGCCCAAAGCGACTATCTGAAACGCCACAACAATGTAGCCAAAATCATTCATATTGAACTTCTGAAAGCGAACAATATGACAACAGAGCATTTCCGATACTATCTCTATGAGCCCGAACCTGTAATCGAAACGGAAAGTGTAAAATTATACTTTGATAGAACGCTTTATACAATACACCGAAGAGAACACAACAGGCCAGACATAACTTTTATCAACAAAAGATCTCGAGAAGGATTCCTGATCGATATATCAA
>CAJZBS010000030.1:0-25951 GCA_914767935.1 Coremacera marginata | reverse complement strand
TTTTTATAGTTTTGGCGACTCATTAACGAAGTGCTTTTTATAGTTTTGGCGACTCGTTAACGAATTGCTTTTTTTCGGTTTTGACGATTCATTAACGAAGGAGGAATTTCTCCCGGTCGCGATTTTATAAATGAATCGCTACTAATAATTGCTAATGAATGGAATCTACGAGAATGCGATTTGTAAACGATAACATTAGTGAATCATTTTGCTTGTTGGGAAGGAAGACAATTTGGTAGTTGTATTGATGTTGTTCTGTTGATAGATTGCACAAATATTGCCAGCTGCATATCCGCTAAGCTTTAACTTTAAAACTCATGCAAGAAACATGTTTGAAAATGTATAATAAAATTTCTGGGAAAATTATGAGTCATCAAAATTCCTAGAAATGTGAAATTCCTGGAATTATAATTCCCTTCAACACATAAAAGAAACATGCTTGAATCAGTACAATAAAATTCCGGGAATAATTATGAGTCATCAATATTCATAGGAAAAATATGAGTCATCGAAAAATGCATACAAACATGTTAAACATATGTATTATGTTTATGCACACTCAAAAAAAAAATTGGGATGAAAAATACGAAAAAAATCTTTGTAGAAGAACGAAGGGAACTAACAGGTCATTCAATTTGTCCGTAGGATAAGCAAGAAAAAACAAAATTTTGATAAAACTCGATTATATTATTCAACATAGTTGCCTTCGAGAGTGATACAACGAGTATAGCGATTTTCCAACTTTTCGATACCACTTTTATATTACGATTTATTTTTCTCGTCAAAATAGATCTCAGTTACAGCGATTACTTCTTCATTGGACTTACATTTCTTTCCAGCAAGCATTTTCTTGAGATCTGAAAACAGGTAAAAGTCGCTGGGGGCTAAATCTGGAGAATACGGTGGGTGGGTTGATAAGCAATTCGAAGCCCAATTTATTCAATTTTGCCATCGTTTTAATCGATTTGTGACACGGTGCATTGTCTTGGTGAAACAACACTTTTTTCTTTTGCAAATGTGGCCGTTTCTTGGCGATTTCAGCCTTTAATCGATCCAAAAGTGCACAGTAATAGTGTCTGTTGATGGTGGTTCCTTTTTGGAGATAGTCGATGAATATTATTCCTTTCGCATCCCAAAATACAGACGCCATCACCTTACAAGCCGACTGTTGGGTCTTTACTCGCTTTGGATTCGGTTCGTCGACTGCTGTCCACTCAGCTTACTGTCTATTGGGTTCTGGTGTGTAATAGTGAAGCTATGTTTTATCCATTGTCACATATCGACGATAGAATTAGATTTTATTGCGGTTTAACAGCGCCAAACACTCCTCTGAAGCATCAATTCGTTGTTGTTTTTAGTCGACTGTGAGCTCACGCGGCACCCACTTTGCACAGAGCTTTCGCATACCCAAATTTTCGTGTGAAATGTTAAAAAACTACCATCTGATATCTTTACAATGTCATCTAGCTCGTGCACCTTCAATTTGTGATCGTTCATAACCAATTTGTAGATTTTTTGTTTTGTGGAATAATAGTCTGATTTGGGCGTCCACAGCGCTCAGCATCATTTGTGCTGGTACGACCACGTTTAAATTCAGCTATCCACTTTTTTACCACGGATAATGTTTATCAAGTCATTTTTTGGTTTCCACTGCACTTTGTTTCATCAAAAAGCAATGCTTTATTAAAACTCGAAATTCACTTTTTCCCATTTTTTTTTTTTAATAACAATAGTTGCACACAAAATGCTATAATACACGAATCAAATTTTTATACGTATCGTTTGAAGGTTAGTACTAAATAAAAATCATATGGAAAAAATCTATTAACGCCATCTATGTGTCATCCTATGGACTTTTTGAACGTACTGTTATTTGTAGAATGAACAAATGATTGGTGCATAGTAAAACCCCTTGTAGTGTTTTCAAAATAATTTTTTTGAATTCGAACACTTTGTACATTCAACAAATACACGAATGTCGTTTGTCAATTTTTAAAGATTTCGTAGCAGTGTTTGTATATTCGAACACTATACGATCGTCATTCGTATATATAAAAGATATATATTTTGTTTCCCTAAAATATAAAATTTGTTTCTTTCGTGCAATGTACACACGGTCATATGTAGTATATACAAAGTCCTTCGGAGGCTTTGTGAAATGTAATAAATATCTCGTTCACACCACGAACTTTTTTTTGAGTGTATGTAATTTATACGTACAATGTACAAAATTCTTGTTAAATTCTTGTTTAACAATAACAAACATACATTGAGACATGCTTCTACGCTTGCTTAACGCTGATAAGCTCTATGTTATCTTAGCTACAAGTTAAGCTTTAAGAATATTTAAACAAAAAAAAACTGTAACATTAGCACCTTATAGATACACACACCGAGTGATGATATAAATAAATATTTGAATTAGAGTGGAAGCGTCAGCTGGGAGCCGTTGCACACTGGGGCCGCCCCCATATAAAGTATGCTCAAAATTCTAAAATCCTTTTCTTCCACCAAACTCGCTTGATCTTTCTTTTGCTGCAAATTTAGTCAACTTAACCCATTGTAAACCATTTGCTTAACCTATTGGTGACTAATTTTTTTTTTTAAACGCCAAATACGCCAAGCTCATTTGATTATATTATTGTACAAATTAAAAAAGATTTAACCCATTCATGACCTTGGCTTAATCCATTGGTAACTATTAATTATACCATTATAAACATTTTTTATAAAAAAATTACACCAGAGAAGTTTTAAAATATTTCAATATGATTTTTAATCAATTTAACTAATTGACAGCTTTGTTCGTCCACTAGAGACCAGGATAACATTAATTAAACACAAAACTTTATTTTTTTTGACTTTATTTTTATTATGAAATTTGTTATTTAGTGTTTAAGATTTATAGTATGTACATAAAAAATTAAACCTCAATATAAAAATTTAAAAGTTCGAAAAACAAATCAAAGAAAAACTAAAGTAAAGGTTTAAAAAATATAAAAAATTCAAAAAGTTTTTTTTTAGCAAAGTGTTGAGCAGTTGAAAATATCTCTTATTCCTCAAGATCAGAATCGTCCGATCCAAGCCACGTTGAACTTCGCCACTAAAGAAATTATTTTATGTAATACAATCCATGACTCACTCATTAAGGCTATCCAGATATTTGACATACCCTTATTTTATGTAAACAAAAATAATTTGACGCTCTTGAAAAAATTACAGCCAGGGTTGTGTAGTCTTCCAAAAAAAAAGTAGTGTTTCAGTGTTTCGCTGAGTTTTTTTTAAGAACTTTTTCTATATATTTGTGCTTACTGCTAAAAAGAAAAAAAAATCAAGTGTTCTTTCTTAAATAAAATTAAAAAAATAATAAAAATTTATTGACATTTATTGAAAATTTATTGAACAAGTAGTAGAAAACGTAGTAGACAAATGTATCTTTAGTATTTTGCACTACGAAAAGAAATGATATTCAGGCAGCTGCGTCATATTTATATCGTTTAAAAAACTGTTCTTTTGCTCTCCTCTTCAAATAAGGGTATACATTCCTATTCTTGTGAGAAGACGTCAAATATCTGGACAACCTTATAATATTTGAATCATGATACAATCGATCATGATTTCTCTACATTGTACTAGAACTAATGATCGAAGTGAACTTTTCAAAATAATTTTTTTAAAAAAGGCGCAAAGTGATTTTGGTTTTGAACTCGGATTCTTTATAAGGACGGATCATATTTTATTCTAGTACTGCCAGATTCAAAATCCCTTTGCGTCTTTTTGAAAAAAGACGTTTTGAAAATTACATTACAAAAAAATAGGTAAGTTTAGTTTTTTGAGAACTATAAATTTCTTAAAACACATAATTTGAAAGTAAATAGTACAGCGAAAAATAGAAACTTCATATTAACTAACGTAAAAAATAATCAAGAAATCTACCACCGTTGATTTACAGTAAAAACTTGAATTGCTACTCCGAATATCTCAGTTGTGAAAAAATAAAAAAAATAAATTAAAAAGTGACAACTTTGGACTTGCATATCTCCCAGCAGAAACATTCCAGAAGGCTGAAAAATAACTATGAAATGTAGAATTTTATGGAGTATAAAACTGCGTTTTTATTTTTGCAAAAACATCATTTTTTAAAAATCGACTTTTGAGAGCGCTGGCCCCATTGTGCGTTGGGGTTATTAGCTCCCCTACTAAAACATACAAGCTCAAGTTAATAATACCCTTTAATCCCCGCCGCTGGATTAACTTGGATAAGTTCTAAGTATGTTATGTATGTATGTGAACTTGCTTATACAATAAATGTAAACAAAAATTATATATTGCACACTATCTACAAAAGAGGCAAAACTCAAAATTTTAAAATTTTCAAAAATCATATTTTCAATTAATGAGTAAGAAGAGGTGTGGATTAAAAAGTAAAAATTTGTACATTTTGAATTGTGTAGATGGAGTGTAGATGTTTTGTAGATGTAGTGCGCTTGCTTAAACACACATACATACACATAAATAATGTATGTACACTTGCTTAAAAAATAATGACGCAAACACACACATATACATATACAAAATATGTACGTCCACTTGCTTAACCAATAACAACACACAAGACAAACGAAGCCATCCGAATGATACCCGAACACTTACGAACCAGTGTTCGCGAAAACGAAGCCATCCGAATGAAACCCGAACATTTACGAACAAATACGAACCTGCTCCTCCTTCCTCCTGGTCCAGAAGCGGTCACTCACAACCTTTAGTAGTCTTTTAGTAGTAACTATATTCATCGAAAACCAAGATTTTAATTCTTTCAAATTGTGAGCTATAGAGTAAAAATAAAATTTTTGCCGGACAGTATTATCAGCATCATATTATATATATAGCTGGTTAACATGGTCTTGCCCGGCATTGGCAACTTTGCCACGGGCGTGCCACCTATCGAATCAAAATCTGCTTTAAACCTTTTCATACTCGAAATACACTTACTGCCAAATATTCAGCTCAATCGGTCAATTAGTTTCTGAGTTATAAGGTTTTTTGAATAATATTTTCAGTCAAAACCATTAAAACATCATTGAGCATGTATTAAACCTTAGTCAATCAGACTTATAATTATACTATATGAATTTTAGGCATTTATGAGATACGGTTTCTGAATAAAGACCCTATTTGGCAATTTATTTGTTTTAAAAATGTTTTAAATTGGAAGCAAATTTTTAAATACACTTTTTAACGCTTTAGCGACCAGACATTTAAATTCTTCAAATTATATTCTACGCAAAAATTATGTAAGTTTACCGCAGTATATAAAATCTCAATATATAGCGTATGTCAGGAATAATTATACTTCAACATTGAACCCAAATATTTTACTTTAATCCTTTAGCTCCCAAGCGGGTCTTAAAATAAATTAAATTAATAAAACTAAATTAAACAGAACACCAACTCGTTCCTCCGAGATGTGGACGACTCTGTTCTTAAACTTTTTTACACAATTTTAACCCTTTAAGACCAAATTTCCAAAAATCCTTTCTTAGTGGGCCAGTTTAATGTTTCTAGAGCCAGTAGTTTGGTCTGGGCGTCGATTAGTTAGCCACTGAGTCAGTAAGTCAGGACAAACTGTTTTATATACCTATATAGATAGGGGATGCGGCACGCCTTCCCCTTATTCGATCAGCCTTACTCTTTGCAATTAGTTTCTTATTATTAAAAGGAACACTTTTAGGGGGCTGCGTGAACAGTATAACACAAACAAAATTTGCCCATACAGCCTAGGATCACCCTAGTGCTTATGTGCTTTTATTTGTAAGGAGAGCAGCAATTATGCGTTTCGTTTTGTTTCGCTTTCGGTAGCTTTTTATTTTCAATTGTTTGGCTTTTGTAATTTATTTTTTATCGTTACACACAACAAAATCATGTATAAGCAATTAACAATTTACGATCTAATATTGATGCAAAATTTAAGGAAACATTTCATTGTGCAAGTCGACTGCTATTGTCTGTAAATGGGGAGATGAAAATTCTACGTGCAGCTTGTTAACAAAAAAACAGAGTCAACATTAGCACATACGATCCGGAAACATACTTTAGAGTCAGAATTGTTATCCCATTTCTAGATGATATTTTAAATCAACTCCAATAAAATTTATTGAATATAAAACGATTTTTTTTTTTAACTGAAAAATTTTATATCTGTTTGCTGCAAAAATAAAATTGTCTTGAACATATCTGATGCAAACGATTTAAAATTCTACTACGATATTTTTGACACCGAAACATTAGTTGCAGAATTTAATATGTAGAAAAAAAAATGTGATCAATAAGAAGCTGCAAAGCGTCCTTCATCTGCAATAGAAGCATTAAATGAACGCAACAAAGAGTTTTTTGCGTCAATTTTTTTCTCATTTAAAATAAATGCCACTATACCAGTTACTTCTTATACTGCAGTGCGATCCTTTTGAACATTAAAAAGGCTAAAAACTTCTTGCGGAACTGAACAGGACAAGAGAGACTAATTGGCTTGACGTTGATGGGTGTGCATCGAAGATTTGGTATTGATACTGAAGAAGTTATCAAAGTTTTTGCAGCCAGGCGGTTGAAGTTTTTATTATAAGCTTCAAATTTATTTTCTCCATACATAAATTCTTTCTTTTTGCATGTTATTCTTGCTTTCGTTATGTGCCTATGAATTTTAGTTATTGATATTTCTGCTTTTTACCTTTTTTTTCTTTTTATATCTAATATATTGTTTTTAAAGAATTTTTATTTTCATTCCATTTCGAAGATTTTATTTCCATTTTAACGTTTTATTTATTTTCATTCCATTTCGATGATTTTATTTCCATTTTAACGTTTTATTTATATTTGGACTGTTTTTGAGCATTAAGCATTAAAAATAAACCTTATTTATATTTTTTTTTTTTCAGAAACGAAATAAACTTTTCTAAACTGCTCAGTTTAGACCACGCTGTTGCTTCGGTATCGGTCGATGATCTCCTCAGTGTTATGCTCACCGGTAATTGTGGTGGTTGTGACTAGGGCAGGTGCGTTAGCTGTTTCAGTGTGATTGTTCTCTATTAGCCAACCAAGGCAAACTTCTGATGACTTTTTGCTGTCTTCGTCTTGGCTGTGATATCCGAACTCGGCTCGGTTGCTTATCTCGTGGATGTGACTCGATTGACTTTCATTATTGGTGGTATCGAGGTCGTAACTACTGCTCTCGTTGTTGTTGCTTACATCATCACTGAGTTATGTGGCTGGTGTCTGGGCAGGGTCTTGCCTGCAAGGTGCTGGATAAGCTCACTAATCCGTTATTTATTGTTATGAATAGTGCTAATTGAAAACCAGGATTCGCATTCAATTGGTGGTCTGTAGTCAACGAAAGGTCCACACAGCAAGCTTTCAATAAATTGCAGCGCGTATAACCCACAGCCGGTAAGGTTTGGTTGTTGTGGCACTTTGACGCGGTAGCCTGGGAGATTTGTTGCTGTGAGCTTCTGCTGTAGGCCGTGCGCCTTAAATTCAAAACCGAGGTAGCTGCGTAACGGGCTGAACACATGCGACCTGTCCTTGGTGGCTAGCGAGTCCATTAGTAGCATGATAGATTGCATAATTGGATGCTTGCGGCCCGATGTAGTCTGAGGTGGGTCGTTGTAGATCCGTGGTCCTTTTAATGCCGGAAAACATATGACCGCCACGAACCAATGCTCTTCGTTAATAGGTACGATGATGAACTTTTTGTTTGTGATGTTCTCTCGTCGCATCCACTTTTGCACTACACTGTGTCTACGCTGGCCGAGTATCTCCTCTCGGTGTGTCCCCTGGAATTGCTTTGGTTTGTGTTAGCCGCTGATAGAAGAATGGGTTGAACACATAGAAATCAATCGCACGATCTATTGGTGCGAGAACCCCTTGAATCCAGTTGATGTAAAATTCCATCACTCGGTCATTTAGGTTGGTACTTGTTGCGAGACACTTGTAGTCCTCCATGGTGACTGTAGCACCCCCTGGTCCTGGTGGGTATATAAATAGTGTGCTTCCCGCCAAGGCATCCTCGTCGTCGCTTGTCGTTGATGCGATCTACGCGCTTAGCTGGAGTTACATCTGCTTTGTTGCTGCGATGTGGTCTTTTAGCCGCCGGTGGCCGTGGCAATGGTGCCGGAAGCAAAATGCTGTGGCTCTGTGCGTCTCTCATCTCTCGCATTCTAGTGATTGACGTCTCCCTCGTACGCTCCAATTTATCCATTTTGGCTGCTCTAGTGATCCCGCTATATTTCGCTTAGTGTTCTTAGAAGAACAATTAAGCGAGACCACTGACTTCGTGTAGCAAAAGTAAAACTGTGTTGAGGTTATGTGCAGGTTGTGGCACAAATTTCTTGATTTGCGCTATATTTGTTTCACACAAATATGCAGACAGTTGCTGGTAATCGCCGGTTACTGATTCGCTTGAATTATTTAGTTGTCGCTGTAACTTCCGATTTGTGTAGGTAATGAGTATAAGTCACGATGTTCTATTGATGCGGTAAAACTAAAGTGGTTGTTGAAACTTTTGAATTAATTTCAAGGCTTGACACTTGTAGCGTTCCAGTGTTGCCACCTTGCTGTTATCCAAACGAAATCATAGTTAATAACTCTCTGAGTGTGGGGAGAGTTATAAATTCCCACTAATGGTACTCACAGGAGTTTCCTTTTTTGTTTGTGTTGTAATAGCTTTGACAGTGAATGTGAGATTTGTAGAGTTTGTAATTTGGAGAGCTTCTAAGTTTGTTAAATGTTGCTCTTCTGTAGTTGGATCGGCTTGTGGGGCGTGTGGTTATAATGTTTTGTTTTCACACGTCATAACAGCCGCTGTGCATATATGTTGCTAATGTTTTTTTTTATTTTTTTTTTTTATTTTATTCGCGAAGGGGGAACCTTCAAAAGGCGCCACCGTGCAGGTGGGAGTGTGCAATTCTTACGCACTAAACCTAACCTGCGCATTGAATCGTCGTCCTTATATAAGCCCCGTGGGACCGCCGCAAATCATGACTTCACGGAGCATTGGAACGGCACTAAGCTGGAAACTGATGGACTTGTGTCCGTATTCTATAAGATTTGGTCATGGGCTTGTATATAAACTCTACCTTATCTATTTCGCAAACGCTCAACTCTTCGCAGTTCGTCGATAATCAGTAGTGCTAGGGTGCTAACCACTGACCAGTTAGCTTCATTTCTCAGCATAAGGGTAACCAAGTTTTGATCAGTTACCGTTTCGCCGAAACTGACCGAAGCCTCAAGTCTGGCATTTTGGAACTTAGGGCACTCGAAAAGGACATGGGCCACGTCTTCTGGTATACTTTCCTCGCAATGGGTACAATAGGGATCTGCTACGTACTTGTATTTGTGCAGATATGCCCTGAAGCAACCGTGCCCGATTAAAATCTGCGTAATGTAGAAGTTCATGGAGCCGTGAGTTCTACCAAACCAAGCAGTAATGTTAGGGATGAGCTGATGAGTCCACCGACCCTTAACTGAGCTATCCCAGCGATCCTGCCACTTTAGCAGGCTTCTCTCCCGTGCGAGTCTTTTGCGAACTGTTGGGTTTTCGCTATTGGCTTCGAACAGCGTTTCCTCTACTAGAAGGTCGATAAGTATCGAGCTTGCAAGGACTAATACTGCATCCTCGGAAACTGTTCTGAAGGCACAGCATACCCTGAGTGCGCCAAGTCTGTGCACTGATTCAACACCACGTCGGTATGACATACATCACGATGGATCGTACTACATTAAGGAGTAGTGTCCTGCGCGCCTGTTTGGGGCCTCTCGTATTCGGCATTATTCTCGATAATGCCATACATGCGCCTGATGCTTTTTTGTGGGCATACTGGAGATGCTGTTTCGGTAGTCGGGAGTCAATCATTACACCAAGGTATTTAATGAATTCCTTTGATTGCACCAGCGTCCCATTAACATTGATGATTGCACCTTCCATCTTTTTGCGGCTCCTTATGAGCACCGCTTCGGTTTTATGTTCGGCTAGACAAAGACCTACTGACATAAGCCAGTTATATATAATGCCGATCGCCACACTTCTGAGTGCCTCGACTTCTTCAAGATGTTTTGCAGTGGCCACAACCGCTAGGTCGTCCGCAAAGTCGACGATCTTAACGCCTGTGGGAACTGCGAATCTAAGGACGTCGTCATACATAACGTTCCACAGCAGGGGCCCTAGCACTGACCCCTGTGGGACACCACCGGAGACGTTATACACCATTATCCCCTCGTCTGTTGCATAGCGTAGTATTCTATCATCAAAGTAGTTCGATAATATCTTAGAGAGGTACTTTGGAATTTAAAATTTTGCGAGCACTCTCATTATCGTATCCCAGTTTGCGGAATTAAAGGCATTTCGCACATCCAGCGTTGCCACCAGGCAATACTGCTTTGCCCCCTTCTTCCCTTCTAGTGCCTTCAATAGCTTTACTTGCTATGCTTGTAACCAGTTTTATGGCGTCGGACGTAGAGTGACTCTTTCGGAAACCAAACTGTTGGCTCGAGAGTCCTTCTCTGGATTGTATTGCTTCGTCGAGGCGGTTGTACAGCAATTTCTCGAAGATCTTGCCTATCGGGTCGAGCAAGCATATAGGTCGGTAGGCCGAGGGATCCTCCAGAGAACCGCTACCTTTTGGTATTAGCACAAGCTTTTGCGTCTTCCATTGTGCGGGGAATATGCCCTCTGTGAGACAAGTGTTATACAGCTCTACGAAGGCTTGTGTTTGGGCTGCAATTGCCATTTTTAGCGCGCGGTTCTGGATTTTATCTGGCCCTGGGGCCTTGTCGTTATGAACAGCATTGGAGATTTTCATTACCTCACCTGCGGTTACCATGGAAATGACTTGCACGTCGCCATGATTAATAACGGGCTTATTCGGTGGTTGCTGAGGGAAGACCACACTTACAATGCGACTAAGTATGGGAGGGCACGTGGGTGGTGGTCGTCCGAATCACTTCATCTTTTTCATTACCAGTCTATAGGCGGTACCCCATGGGGTTACGTCCGCTTCGTCGCGTAACTGCAAGAAGCACTCGCGCTTCCTCGAATGAATCTTGTGTTTGAGCAGCTTCCTGCACTCTCTATAGACCTCGCGCAGTTCTTCGAACCTGTCGGTCCTTCTGGCGCGGTAGTAACTTCTTCTGGTTTGGTGGCATTGGCTGCGTGCTTCGGCGATTTCGGCGGACCACCAGTACACAGGCTCGTGATGATGCTTACTTGGTCTTCGCAACAACATCGCTGCGTCGCAAGCTCTTTTCAGCTGCTCTGTTGCTTGCCTAGCCATATTCTGCGCTGAAGTAGTGAGGTAGGTGTATGTCAGCCATCATTGCTGTGAGGATACCTTCATCAAGCGTTTCGACCTTGTATGATGGCTCGCTATGGGGGTCTCTGCTCCGTCGATTGGTTTGCCTTTCCAATGTGTACACGATTGCTTGGTGATCGCTATGCGTGTAGACGTCGCTTACTTGCCACTGCACTTGCGTACTCAGGTCACTACTGGCAAATGTCAGGTCAATTACTGAGCTGCCATTTGCGTTGGAGAATGCACACTGCGTTCCAGTGTTTAAAAGCACAACATCTGACGAAACAAAAGCCTCCAGAATAATGAGCCCTCTTTGGTTCGTTCTCTGGATTCTCCAGTCTACGGCCCATGCGTTGAAGTCACCAGCAATAACAACTGGTCTGATTCCTCTAACATCGTCAACTACTGCGTCGACAGTAACAGCAAACTCTTCTATGGATAAACTTGGTGCAAGGTAACAGCTTACAATATGTGTGCCCATAACTTCTACACAAACAAAACCGTTTGCACGTGTATGCTGCCTCATTAGGGAAGGATGTCTTCCGCAGGACCATATGGCGGCTCTTCCAGAAATGTCTGATGCCCTGACTCCTGGTGCTTTCGCGTTATAAGGCTCACTCAAGATAGCTACATGAGTGCTTAGATCTCGAACGGTTTGCACTAAAAGATCTTGCGCTGCGCGACAGTTGCTGAAAGTCAACTGTAAGAACCTCATCATTTCCTCGGTTTGCTAGCTCCTGAAAAGGACGAACATGACGAACAGGAGAGCACTCTTTTGCTTTGTGGCCTTCTTTGCCGCATTTCATACGGCACTTACTTCGATCTATGCTGTTGCAAGTTTTCGCCGTGTGTCCAAAGTCGAGACACTTAAAGCATCTGGTTGGCGTAACTTGTTCGCGGACTCTGCAAATGACCCAGCCAACTCTGAGCTTTCCAGTCTCCATCAGCTTCCTCGCCTGCAGTGCTGGAAGGCTTATGACTGCTGTTTGCGTGCCTGCATAGGCTTTACGTAGTGATTTCACTCTTGCCACCTTTAAGTCGCCGAGCTGCTTTTGGACTGCGCTGCAGACATCTTCCGGTGTTGTAACCTCGTCAAGATCCTTGATCTCGACCTGTGTTTCTTCCGTGAGAGTCCTCGTTTCGGCTTGGCCATTGAAAACCATATCAAATTCTTTCTTCAGCTCCTGGGTTGACTTGGTGGTTGCGCGCTTAAGCTGGATAAGTACTTCACCTTTTTCAGTGCGCCTTACTCTCGAAACGTTTTCGCCGAACTTTTCAAGCGATTTTTCCTGTTTCATCCGCATGATGATATCGCTATATGAAAGCTCACCTGCTTTTGCTACGACGATTGCATCAGGTCTAGCCAGCTTCTGAGGCGGTTTTTTGCGTTTTTTGGTCTTTTTAGAGACCTTTGTCCAAGGCTCAACCATTCGCTTTACCGGAGTTTTTGGCAGAGGAGACGAATTAGCCACTTCGCTATAAAATGGTTTTAAAGCAGTCTCTTGATCAGCAAGCTGCTGCAGTCGAGTCTTTTTTGGCGGAGGTTTCGCTTGCTCTTTTCGGAGTAGGCTTGGAGTCATGCGCAAAAATGGGGTCCGTCTGAGAGTCCTTATGAACTTGTGAGGCACTCGCGTTGACCTTTTTCTTGTTCGCGTTATCGGCGAACAGCTCAATTGAGAGGTCTTCGCAGGCCAAATTTGCCAGTCTTATAAGCTTCTGGATCTCATTGTGGACGTTCGATTTGGTTTTGACGAACTCTGCCAGACCTTGTATCAGTGTCTTCACTTTGACCAGCTTTTTGATGACAGGGTCATCTACACTGACGCTTGCTGCTGCTTCAGGGGTTGCCTTGATGACAGACTCTCTATGGTGCAGCTTTGTTCCTTCGGGTGTGCCTTTAATTGGCGATCGCTGAACCTTTGAGCTCATTTTAAATGGGTTCTCGGTTGTAGTGTTGCTGCTCGTAGGTTTGGCTGGTGCAGCGGCCGAGTGCGCAACCGCTGCAGCAGTTTTTGGGGCAGAAATGTTGTTTGAGGCCTCCAGAATCCTTGCCTCGACCATGGGATGGCCCACGGGTGGATTTCCACTACTGTGGTTTCCACCTGGAGTAGTTGGGTTATTACACGACATTCCTGGTAAATGGTTTATTTTCGGGATGACCTTCCCTTATCCGTTTATACCTACAGACAGGTATGAATACTGCCGACAGCTACGGTACAGACGCAGACCAGTGAGTCGCCCACTATGGGTGAAACGCTTCTGGGTTTTTTGGGTTTCGCCCCTCCCATCCGCCACCATGCTGCCGGTTGGTAGCACAGCGCCCAGGTGCCACCACGGGGAGGCTCTTGCCATCAGGCAAATGTGCTAGCACACAAATATTTATGTGGTAGCATGAGAGTAGACTTGGAGTTTAAATGTGAATATCGAGCTGGCTCCACCAGGTTGAAGCAAACAGACTCTTTCACCTCACAGTATCCACCCCCTTGACACCCATATGTTGCTAATGTATGATGCTTTGTTTTGAGGTATCATAGAGGTTGCTGTGCAGATTAGCTGCAATACTTCTATGATCGCTTGTCGAAATGTTGTTTTGTTACACCCTACTATGGTTTTGTGGGTGTTGCTATGTCCAAATTGTTGTCGCAGTGGGGCCTGCGGGTCCCAGTTGGGGACGCAGATGGTGATGCGGTTGAAAAGTAAATAGCGAGGGTGCGTTGCGTTGCTGTAGTCGTCGATGACTATTCTGTAGCGTAGTTGTTGGAGCAGGTACTGCTGCGAGCGTGCATTTTATGTGGCTGGTGTGGCTGCGAGCGTGTAGTTTATGAGGTAGGTGCGGCTGCCGGTTCTTCTTGTTGGTGCGGGTGAGGCCGCGGTGCCCAGTTGTTAACGCGGTTCTTGCTGCGGGTTCCAGTTGTTGACGCAGATGGTGCTGCGTGTCCCAGTTAGTGACGCAGATGGTGCTGCGATTGAGAATTGCATGATTATTTTTACATGTTGCTTACCTCGTCATTGCTGTGGAACTTTTTTAGATCGCTGATATGCACGGTTTGGCGTCGAGGGTCCTTAGGCTTATTGACCTTAACGATAACGGGCGACGTGAATTTTATAACTTCGTACGGACCTTCGTACCTCTGCACTAACTTTGCTGCGAAATTATCGGCGGCTTTAGAGAGGTGATGTTGTTTGACCAATACCATTTCGCCGATCCCCGGCTTCTAGGCCAGGCGCCGGAAATTATAATGTCGTGCCTGATCCTGGGATGCTTGTTCCAAGTTTTGTCGCACGATCTCGAATATTTCGCGTCGACGGTCTGCTTTCCCCTAGGGGGCTTGCGGCTCATAGCCTGTACCCGTAGTTCCCTCATCAAATAAGGTGTTTGGCAGCCTAGGTTCGCATCCCTGGGTGAGGAAGGCTGGACTGTAACCTGTCGATTCTTGGATTCCCGAATTGATGGTGAGAGGTAACTCTGGTAGTAGATCGTCCCAGTTGCGTTGCTCTTGATGAGTGAACTGGGCTATCATCGTCTTGATTGTCCGGTTTGCCCTCTCTGTGGGGTTTTCCTGTGGTGTGTAAAGTGCCGTATATTGGTGTTTCACCCCCAGTTTTGTAAAAATTAACGAAAAATAATTAATTTCAATTTCATTACAATCCTATGTGATATAAATGTTTTATATTCAATATTTTTTTTTTTCTGCTAGAAAAATATTATTTAAACTGTATTCTATATAATTTTATTTAAAAAAAAATTGGTATGTTCTTATGAGTACTAAGACTAAAAAACTTTATTTGCAAAGTTTTTGAAATTACAGTTTTTAGGTTGAAAATACAGTTTTTTTTTAATTTACACTTTGTTGCAAAAAAATCTGTAGTACTGACTTTGCATCATTATTGTTGTTGGTGCTTTCTCTTAATTTCTCTCTCAATAAAATAAATTTCCCACCGCGTCAGCGTCAAACAAATTGTTAAACTGCTTCATATAACACATGCAAAGACATTTATAATTGTTTATTTTGTTCAAAACTATTGTTCAGGCAATGGGTTGGTACTGCGATGAGTCAAAACCAGCCCAGCAGTTTTGTCACACACAAAGCAGCACACACACACACACACACAAAACGCACACATGAAAAAACACACACAAAGTCACATGGAAACAACAAGCAGAACAAGCAGTAATACAATATGATGACGCAAGAAGCATGTTTATTTTTATTATTTCACTTTATAATTTAATTTTAAATAAGTGAAATGTTTATTTAAAATTGTATTTAAATTTCGGCATAACCTCTTTAATATTATTTTTTTTTTTTATTAAACACTGAATGAATTAGTAACATCTGAGATAATGTTATTTATAAGTAGACTTTAAGATAAGCACCCTGTGCCAACATAAATAAATATTTAACATATACGTATATGGTGGTGAGTGTAACAAACGACAGCACTTAAATTCAGAGCAACAAATAGCGAAGAGACAAGTGATATTAAGAAAGAGAATAAAACCAGTTTGGTATTAACAATGAGATGCAACCAACGCACACAACCACAGACACAAGCAGCACAAATCATAATGCATAGACTCAAGCAAGACGCTAACATGTTAAGAGCAACAACACTCAAACGCAGAGAGAAGAAGAAGTGCAGTAGACAACAGCATAGCTACAGATTGGTTTGCAAATGGATGAAAAGTTAGTTGCTGACGGACCACGAAAGCGAACAGCCGAGTGTGCGACAGATAGCTGATTTTGCTGACGGACCACGGAGGTAAAAGTTGAGTTGTGCGGGATATATAAAAAAGAGTCACTGACAAGTGGTGCAGAGTTAAACATAGCAAGCAAAGGAGTTGGTTGTGCCAAGAAGACACCAAGGCGAGAAGGACAACATTCAAGGAGCCAGCAGCGACTCGGTATGTGGGTAAGTTGTGGCTAGACAAGGACGAGAGTGCATAAATAGAAAATATCTAATTTCCGCCACTTTAAGTAGGGAAATTTTATGCTATCCGTGGAGGTTGTGGCCGTCAGGTTCTCCACGTAATATAGAAAAGATTCAATTTATCAGTAGACTTAGTTGTGGCCGACAGGCCACTTTAAGCAGGCTAGATTAGATTTATTAGTGGACTTAGTTATGTCCGCCACTTTAAGCAGGAAAGCTTTTAGACTAGCCGTGGGCTAGGTTGTGGCCGTCAGGTTCTCCACGTTATATAGAAAAAATTCAATTTATCAGTGGACTTAGTTGTGGCCGACAGGTCCGCCACTTTAAGCAGGCTAGATTAGATTTATTAGTGGACTCAGTTGTGGCCGCCATTTTAAGCAGGGAAACTTAAGTCTATCAGGAGGTTTAGTCGTAACTCTAGTCGTAAACTTGAGCTAGTAGTTAGCAAAGAGATCAGGACTAACTGCATTACAAAGCCACAACCACCAAGAAGTCGCAGACGGAGTGAAAGTTACCACATCAGACACACTATAGTTTGTTTCCTCACCATCTTAAGGAATTTGGTCTAAAGAACCAAAAATAAAACTATTAAACTATATTATCGCGTCTTTTATTTTCTATAAATTTTGTTACGAATCCTGGAATCCCAACGAGCTTACCTCAGCTATAGACCCGGAAGACCGGGAGCTTCGTTACATCGTTACGTTACGTTACGTTACGTTAAATTATAAAAGAGCAAACAAACTGTGTGGCTTAATTTTATAAAAAAAAAATTTGTTAATTAACTAAATGGAAAGAAAAGAAAAAATTAAAAAAAATGAGAGAAAAATTAATTATGAATGAAAAACAATATATGAAAATATACAAGGATACAAAGACTTAAAAAAAACTAATTAATAAAATTAGAGGAATTTAAAACTAAGGAATGAAGAAATTTATCATCAAGAAAAGATTTATTAAAGAAAATTGAGCATTGAAGAAGAAAATCCAGCATAGTGAAGAACTATACACGAAGAGCATTGTGGAAGAAAAAAGAAAGTTGAAAGGAGGAAAAAAATATAAAAAGTTGAGAAAGGTTAGAGAGTAAAAAAAAAGAAAAAAAAATAATAAAAAAAATTTATAGTATTTTGAAAGTATTTAAAACGCAAGAATAAAGGTGAAGATTTCCTGGATCTATTCACTGAGACGCGAAGACCTTCTCAGTTATGTGGAAGAATTTGTTTTTGACAACAAGGGCTCGGTAGAGGAGTTAAGGAAGTGATTTGCAGCGCTTGTTAACGAGGATGTGCTAAAAAAGGAGCAGCGGCTGACAGAATTAGAGATGAAACACAGGCGAGGAAGCTCACCAGGAGTACCTTTAACCAGCGAGCCGAACGTGACGCCATCAAGAACAGTTTCAGGACCGCCGCTCGAAGTCCCCGTCACAAATTTTAATGAAGTGACACGATCCCATTTATAGAGGGGGTACCAGGGTACCGAATACAACCAGCAGTGCATTCAGAGGCTCCGAGAGACACGCAGAGGACAATAGGCTATGGAGATATCATCGACAGGATAGAGAAGTGGGTAAGATACCCTGGTGAAGGAGACCCACTGGCGTTCGTGGAACGGAAGACGAGCTTGCGGAAGTCTATAATATAGATGTCAACTTCTTGCTGAGGACCATGCCTCAATTTCTACAAGATAGAGCACTCTGATGGCTTAGGAATAATAACAGTCCCTGGAGGAACTGGAGAAGTTTTAAGGCCGATTTTCTAGAGTTCTTCTTGCCTAGTTTCAAGAAAAGGTTCAAGGATTTGGTATTAGCGATACAAAACATGATGCGCCACGCTAACTTAGACGAACGACGAAAATTGGGGAGGATATATCGAAACAGTAGTGACGAATTACAATTATACGTAAAACGAAGGGATTTTTCGAATCTGGATGAACTGATTAGTATGGCAGGGGATTTTGAGAATCTTGAGAGGCCAGGTGCAACACAGAATTGGCCGGAGCCCAGAAGATTAGAGGAGTAACAGAAGCAACGTTTGCAAGATCCGAATGCTTTCATTGATCCACGCTTAGCCTGTCGACGCTGCAACAGAGCGGGCATTTGGCACGAAATTGCTAGGGGCCTGTAGTACATTTCTGTTGGGACTGTGGACGAAAAGATATTCGCACAGTTGATTGCTGCCGTCAGAGGCAGGAAAACGGTCAAGGGCCTGTTCTACGGCGAGAAGAATGGACACCCGATTATGCCAGACCTCGACACCACTAGAAGACCTGCGAGTCAATGGAGGTCGCATCATCGCCACTGTAGCGCTCGATGATGTATGTATGGAAGCTACACTGGACACGGGTGCAACGCGTAGCTTTATTAGAAAGTATTATGCCGACAAGTTAAGAAATCACAACAACACCATCGCCACCACCACGCTAGTTTGCTTAGCTGATGAAAGGGCCCAGAAGAGTACCGAGGCACTTAACACAGAAGTGTCATTAGGAAAACTAAGTTATCGTGCAACTATTTTGATCCTTCCAGAGGTGTTGGATGACCTAATTCTAGGGTTGGACTTCCTATCTGGCATCGCAACGACGATTTGTTGTGGAGATTATTCTCTTGAATTACGAGCTACACCAACCAGAAATACGAAAATGGAAGCAATCCACCGCGTCGCAGCAGCACCTGCGTCACCAACTGCCGTTGCAGCAGCACCTGTGTTATCAACTGCCGTTGAAGCAGCACCTGCGTCACCAACTGCCGTTGCAGCAGCACCTGTGTTATCATCTGTCGCAACAACAATGGCGCCACGACTGGTGTCTACAAGGAGAAAAAGGTCACATAGGGCAGCAACACCTGCGTTATCAACTGGCAAGAAGCATCAAGGGCAAGAAAGTTGACCTCACCCAGCATGACACAACGAGCAGACGGCGATTCATGTGTAGTCAGCCGCATCAACGAAATCCAAGGTATCGAGAGTCAGAAGATCGATAATTTCCTTCCAACAAGGCACATCCAACATAACGGCACACCGCATCGCCATGCGCGACGATCGTCCGATAAAGCAGAGATATTTCCCGAAGAATACCGCAATGCAAAAGATAATTGATGATGAGATCGACGAATTACTTGCAAAGGACTGCATCGAGCCATCCCGGAGTCCCCACAGCGCACCCATAGTCCTAGTAAAGAAGAAAACGGGTTAGTGGCGACTATGCATCGATTATCGACTACTAAACGCTCGATCAATTCCAGACGCCTATCCTCTTCCTAGGATCCGTCACATCCTAGATCGACTGAGGAATGCAAAGTTCATAAGTAGCATCGGCCTAAAGAACGGGTACTGGCAAATACCCATGGAAGAAGCAAAAAAAATATACAGCCTTCACAGTTCCAGGCAGAGGACGCGTGACAGGATTCCAATATCGCGAGATGCCACTCGGACTTCATTCGGCCCTAGCCACCTTCCAGCGAGCTCTAGACCGGGTCATCAGTGCCGACCTAGAACCCCATGCGTTTGCGTATCTCGACGACATCATCATCACCGGGACCACACTAGTGCAGCACATGTAAAATTTCGCAGAAGTATTCAGACGACTACTAGAAGCCAACTTACGCATAAATCCCGAGAAATGTGAGTTCTCCAAGAAGGAGGTGAAGTACCTCCAAAGTATCGGCCATTAAAGAGCTGCGAGCGCCAGAAAACGTGCGAGAACTCCGTCGATGTCTTGGTATCGCATCATGGTACAGACGTTTTGTTCCCGAGTTCTCGAAAATGTTCCATCCGCTAACCTCCCTGCTGAAGAAAGGAAAGCATTTCAAGTGGGAACAAGAACAACAACAGCCATTCGAGGAACTAAAACCTAGCCTGTCCGGACTTCAATCAGCGATTCGTGCTTCAGACCGATGCATGTGACTATGGCCTCGGAGCAGTGATAACCCAAAATATAGATGTGGAAAGAGTAATAGCATATGGAAAGAGTAATAGCATATGCCAGCCGTCACTTGAATAAGGCCGAAATCAATTATACAGACACCGAGAAAGAATGCCTGGCCATCGTATGGGCAATACGGAAAATGAGGCCCTATCTGGAGGGTTACGCGTTTACGGTAATCACGGATCACCTCTCACTTAAATGGTTGAACTCCATTCAGAGCCCGTCCGGCCGTATCGCAAGGTGGACACTTGAACTACAACAGTACACCTATGACGTTCAGTATCGCAACGGAAAGCAAAATGTGATTGCCGACGCGCTGTCTAGACAACCAGAGGAAGTGGTACGCGGCTGTGCCATAGAACAGCGCGACGAAAATGAAGCAGCACAATCGCAGGCCCGCCACTACAATCTTCGACGTAGGCAATGGAAGCCAGAAATAGGCCAACTAGTATGGGTGAAACAGCACCCATTGTCAAAGGCGATTGACAAGTTCGCAGCCAAACTGGCACCGCGTTTTGACGGCCCTTATAAAGTAGAGTCATTTGTGTCCCCAGTAATAGTCCGCATCAAGAAAACTGGAAAAAAACGATCGCGCACGGCCCACCCGGGTGAATTAAAAATATACCACTCAGTTCAAGACCCAACAATTGAAAGTTATAGCCAAATACCAACACAACCAACCAACGTGAAAATCTAGTACCACTCCAAGAACAAACGTCACATTTTCTGGGTGTAGGTCAATAAGCCAAATAAACAAATTTTAAGCTACCAGGTGCAGTTATTTTAAATTTTAAACTGCCCCACCAATTAGCAATTATTACAACCCAATTAGCAACATCATATGACGGCTTACCAGCAATTACAATCATTTTTTATTTGCAGTCATTGAGCGCGGTTCACTACATGTAAAGCCAACAACATTTATTAAATACAGCCAAGCAGAGCCCACGCAATTCAGACGATTATTAAGCATTAAGGAAGCCGCACGTATTAATATGGATAAGAAATTTGAGGAAGCGAGAGAGAGATTCCGTGCAAGACTCTTAGAAGAGTAGCGAAGTTTGCCTCGAACATGACGGCTAAGCCCCACCTGAGAGGAGAGGGTAGATGAGCCAGGTCAGAAGTACCCACGCGTGCGCCTACATAGGATGTCAACACCAGAAATGAACGACTACAGAGGTGTAGGAGGATCAACCCAAGCAGCAGATGCTACGAACGATGGACCTGGGTGCAGCCATGACCCACCCAACACGAAGTACCGTTACTCCGGAGACAATCAGCAGGGGCCATCGACGTCCACATGTTATCGCCGAGTCCGTTTCGTAGGCCCAGACCTATCCAGCCAAGCCGTGGCCAACGGCGAAGAAGAGCCAGACGATAGCCATGCCCACTTTGAAAACGAGCCAGCCGGCTACTGCCGAGTACGATTCGCAGCACGAAACCAGGATGTTGCCACTGAAGATAATGCTGATAACGATGAAAACAGCAATGACAACATCAACAATGTTAATGAGGAGGAAAGCGATGAAGGCAGCGACATAGGCCAGTTTTTTTGAATAGGAGGAAGTTGAACTACCTACAGCGACGAAGGCAGCGATATCGGCCAACTATTCGAGCCAGAAGAGATTGGAATACCCAGTTTCGATGAGTCTGAGGAAGATGAGGACGCTGAAAACGCCACGGTCAGCAGCGGCAGTGAGGCGGATCTCGAGGAACCTAACGAAGAACCCACATATGCTAGCGAGGAAGAAGAAGACTACGTGCCACGCCGCGACCGCTGGTTGACTACCCAAGTTCTTAGAGACCAATTCAGTCGTCAAGCATAAACCCAATACGTGCTACAGTTTCGAGCAACCATGACCATACGGGACCCAGAGTAGACGGGCCCTACCGACGACGAACCATGGGTAGAATTCCCGCCCTCATCCACACCACAGTATTTGACATGGGAACCAATGGAGCAAGAGGCAGAGGGCGGAGATAATGACCACATCGCCCGCAAGTTGACAACGAAACACCCGAAAAAAAGACACACCACAGAGAACCCACCAAAATTGGTTCCCAGCACAAAGAGCCCACCCAAGCTCACACAGGACAAACCGCTCGACACAAACGAGCCCCACTTTTGCCAACGATCAAAGCACCCAGACGGCAACCGAAGAAGCTAACGTACCATCCAAACCAGCTCCCATTTATCTCTTACCACAAACGGAAGAGCTCCTGGCGAATTATTTGCTAGACCCCGACCAAGGCGACACCATATCCCTCAACACAGGGCCACCGGATCCTCATAGTAGACATGGGGCTGGCAACGATCCAGAAGACGGGAGACAAGAAACGGCAGACTTCAGCCACGACCCAAACCTACGAGATTCAGACCGAGCCGAGACAGTCGAAGAGGCACTACAAGCAGAAGTGCAGATGCTCCAACAGACGCAGGTTTATCCAGGGTACATGGTACCGAATAATGATTGCCAGAAACGGGCAGGTAAAGATAACCGTCGAAACCCCGAAGTAGGAGGGGGGTGTGGTGAGTCAAAACCAGCCCAGCAGTTTTGCCACACACAAAGCAGCACACACAAAGTCACATGGAAAACAACAAGCAGCAACACAATATGAAGACGCAAGAAAAATATTTATTTTTATTATATCTCTTTATAATTAAATTTTAAATAAGTGAAATGTTTATTTAAAATTGTATTTAATTTTCGATATAACCCTTTTAAACCTATTTTTTTTATTAAACACTGAATGAATAAGTAACATCTAAGATAATGTTATTTATAAGTATACTTTAAGATAAGTACCTTGTGCCAACACAAATAAATATTTAACATGTAAGTATATGGTGGTGAGTGTAACAAACGACAGCACTTAAATTCAGAGCAACAAACAGCGAAGAAACAAGTGATATTAGAAAGAGAAAAAAACCAGTTTGGTATTAACAATGAGATGCAACCAACGCACACAACCACAGACACAAGCAGCACAAGTCACAAAGCATAGACTCAAGCAAGACGCTAACATGTTAAGAGCAACAACACTCAAAAGCAGAGAGAAGAAGAAGTGCAGTAGACAACAGCATAGCTACAGATTGATTTACAAATTAATGAAAAGTTAGTTGCTGACGGACCACGGAGGTAAAAGTTGAGATGTGCGAGATACATAAAAAGAAGTCACTGACAAGTGGTGCAGAGTTAAGCATAGCAAGCAAAGGAAAAGGGCTAAGAGTTGGTTGTGTCAAGAAGACACCAAGGCGAGAAGGACAACATTAAAGGAGCCAGCAGCGACACGGTATGTGGGTAAGTTGTGGCTAGAGTAGGACGAGAGTGCATAAATAGAAAATATCTAATTTATCAGTGGACTTAGTTGTGGCCGTCAGGTCCGCCACTTCAAATAGGGTAATTTTATGCTAGCCGTGGACTAGGTTGCGGCTTCAGGTTCTCCACGTTATATAGAAAAGATTGAATTTATCAGTGGACTTAGTTGTGGCCGACAGGTCCGTCACTTTAAGCAGGCTAGATTAGATTTATTAGTGGACTCAGTTGTGGCCGCCAGGTCCGCCACTTTAAGCAGGGAAACTTAAATCTATCATCAGGCTTAGTCGTAACTCTAGTAGATAAACTTAAGCTAGTAGTAAGCAAAGAGACAAGGACTAACTGCCTTACAAAGCCACAACCACCAAGAAGTCGCAGACGGAGTAAAAGTTACCACATCAGACACACTATAGTTTGCTTCCTCAACATCTTAAGTGAACTTAAGGAATTTGGCCTAAAGAACCAAAAATAAAACTATTAAACTATATTATCGCATCTTTTATTTTCTATAAATTTTGTTACAAATCCTGGAATCCCAACGAGCTTACCTCAGCTATAGTCCCGGAAGACCGGGAGCTTCGTTACAGTGCTTTCAGTAAAAAACACAAAAGAAAACCTACTGTGATACTAGTATAATTAAATACACAAAATTTTGTAAATGAAAGATTAGCTTCGATCCAAAAAATTAAAATATACTGATTTTTATTTTTTAAATTGGGGGGTTCAAACATCATTTTTGAAATACAGTTTGTTCAGCATTTTTGCTTAGAATTTAGTATAGAATTTGAATATGATATACACTTTCTTCAAAAAAAAATAATTGTCCCGCCCTAATGTATATGTGTGGTACTTTTGTAAGCAAGCTAGAGCTTGCTTTTTCAAGTATGGATACATACAAAATTTCAAGTACTTGAAAGGGATTTAACTTCAATTAGGCGTATGAAGTTCTCTACTGACGAGTGACAAAGCAAATTCAAGCCCTTTCTCTTCTTGATATAGACAAAGAGGCATGATATATGAGGCAGGATAAATTCATATGAGCAGGTTTTCTTCAGCTGAAATAAGAGAGCAAAAAAATAAGTTGAGTTTGCAGATCGCATTTTAACACATTAGTTTTCAACTTTGTTCCTTAGGCCGCGTTTATAGTACTCGCGTATTGCTGAACCGAGCCGGAAAACACATTGGTGCAAAAGAGATGCATGACTTGATTTCTCTATTGCTCAATAAGCGTTAACTCTGAACGCGGCCTCAGGCATTAATTCCGAATAATTGATATAACTATTCATAAAATTGGAATTGTTCAATTTTATAAATTTTTTTTTTATTACTAGGCACGCATGATGAACTAAATTCATAGCACAAGAACAAGCAAACACAATTTTATAAAAACTAATATTACACAATTTATGAAAATCTTATTCATGATTTATTACTAAGAAATTCTCTCCGTGTACAAAAACTTTAGAAAACTGTCTTATCTCGAGAGAAGTCGTTTAGTCAAATGTGCACAGACTTGCAACATTTTAATGCACTGTGTTAACCTTCACTACAATCAATAAAGCAAAATAAAAGCTATTAATTTTCTAACATATTATATGTTGTTGCTTGCAACCGTAACTCAAATGAAAAAAGATAATTTTGAGATAAATTTACCAAGGAATTCAATAAAATAATTGAAATGTGCAAACAATTTTATTTTGGTGTTGTAAAATCCATTTTTTCCCAACAACTTTATTTTTACCGGGGGAAACTGCCCTCTGCCATGTTCCCCGCCTCCGACGCCGCTAAATTATTTTCAATTCGTCTAACCATAAAAAACTTACTTTGCGTATGCAAATCTACCTCAATTTTTGATTTGGTTTTTATGCTGACTTAATGTTTCAAATTTCATTTTCAGGTTTGTAATTCTGAAAGCTGTCATTAGAAAGGATTTAATTCAAACACTGCCATTACCAAGAAGACTTCTAGACTATATTAATTATAAGCACTGTTATTCCGAGCAAGTGGAATTGCTCACATTCTCAGGTAAAAATATGAACTTGAATAATTATTTGAATACTAAAAACTTAAATTTGCTTTTTTTAGATAACTGTTGACGCATCAAATAAGAAAAATTAATATGTATTGGATTGAAATAAGAATATCATCTCAATGTGTACTTTACACATTGTATCAAAAATCAATATTTATGTTATATTAAATCACTATGACTTATACAAACGTAAAATTATTTGGTGCTATACACGACATATGAATATATACTTTAATCAAAATAAATGAAATTTGATACAAATTGGCAAAAAAATGCATATTATTTAAGAGCTTATTTAATAAATAATAATCATCCTCATCATCATCATCATCATCATCATCATCATCATCATCATCATCATCATCATCATCATCATCATCATCATCATCATCATCATCATCATCATCATC
>CAJZBS010000029.1:0-26960 GCA_914767935.1 Coremacera marginata | reverse complement strand
AAAAACATAGCGATTTTTTTAATTTTTTTTGAGACTGCACCGTACTTTGAACGCAAATTAATAAGTCAAACTTGTATGACTTTATTTTCTGTTGGTGTCCAGTTTTTAAACACATTTAATTTTGCGTCTTCTGCTTCTTAGTTTATTGAAATCGAGTAATATTTGATTGAGTTATTCAAAAAAGCCATTTGGCGATATTTTAGATTCATGATTAACCTCGGCGTAAGTTTAATTTGTCAGTTTTGTTTGAATTTGTTAATAACAATAAACAGAATACCGAACACGAGTGGTATGAGAACGGTTAAACCAAGAAATCGTTACTATAGAAAAGTGCTTTGATGGTAAAAATAAAATCAAAATGATGACAAATAACTGCTGGTCGCTTAAACGATAAACCGACGATGATCAGTTAAAAAGATCGAGTAAACATTTTTGAGTAGAGTTTCTAACTAAAAGTTCAACAAATCCTCGCCTGAAAAGTTAAGTGTCGTATGTGGCTTTTGATAGTTTTGAGTAAATTCAATTCAAAGTTGGAGGGCTAATAACTTTGTTTATAGCTGACCAATTTTCTTCAGATTTATACAGGATACGCATGTGAGTTTTGACTGTATATTTATAAAATTTAGAGATCGTACCTCATTTCGGTATGGTTTGTCGTATTTGGCGATTTCACACTTTTTTTTAACTTACCTGGAAACATACGACATACATTTTTTTGAAAACCTATGGAGAAACTATTACATACGACATTTAATTTCTGAATTTGATAATAAGTTGCCACATACGACAAAATAATGCCTTTCAATCTCGGTAACGACTTAAGATATCAAAAAACTGCCCACGCCAAACGTAAGAGACACCCTCAATACATAAGGAACCTATTCTAACTCAAAACCAATAAAATGCCACATACAAAACTTAAATTCTCAGGCGACGAAATGCCTTTAAACTGTAACAAACATGCTTAAAAAATATAAATCAATTGAAGAAGCTTGATTTGTTTTATTTAATTTTGGCAGTAACTAAGAGACATTTTCATTCTAAAAAACAAAATTCTATAAAAATGTACTATAAAGTGCTCAAAAATATTATAATTTATATTAGGACTGTTTCCGTACTCACTTCAAGTAAACTTCGAGTAAAGTTGGAGTAATAGAGAGCAAGTTGATTATCTGTCAAAATGAGAAAATTTGTCAAAAAGAACGGAAACGACTTGAAGTAAGTTCCAAGCACAACAGCTGATATTTGAAAGTAAATAAAAATTTAATTGGCTGGTGGGCATATTTAAAAAATGCAAAATTAAAATACTTTCAGATGAGCTGGAAGCATCTGCTAGCAGTATATTTAAAAGATCAACATTTCCGTTCATTTTACATGTTTTAACGTTATTTTTATTAATTTGCTTACCAATTGCATTAATTTTTTTCACAACACAGCACATTAATTAATTTTTTTACTTTAACAATCAGCTGTTTAAAGCTCGAGATTCGTGCTCGAGGAAATTTTTCAAGTAAGGTTCGAGTAATAGAGAGTGACATTTTTGCTTGTTCTTCTTCTCTCTCGTGCTGGGAAAAATTTGTAAAGAAACACGTTCGAGTAACTTCAAGTTACTTGAAGTGAGTACGGAAACAGACCTATTATATACTAGCAGGGCCCAGTGGTCGACGTTCCAGCAAACATATTCTATTATTTGTGGGCGGTTAAAGGGGGTGTGGCAAACATTTTATCCCGCAAACTATCTCGTGCTCGAAAACAATTTACTGCCAAAATTTCAGTGCAATCAGTCCAGAAGTTTTGGAGTCTTAATGATTTCTTAAATGAAGGAGTAATTACAGTGCCACCACGCCAATTTTTAGTACAGTTGCCGATGTTAAACACACAAACTAATTTACCAAATTCCAGTCTTATACGACCAAAACTGTCTGGAATATAGCATTTTCATTGATTTGTACAATTGCCGAAGGTAACCATACAAACTAAATTACCAAATTTTAGTTTCATACAATCGAAACTGGAGGAAATTTTGCATTTGTATTGATTTGTGGGAGGTTAAAGGGAGTGTGGTTAAAACGAAGAATGCAAAAACCTAATCTGGGACGCAAGTAATTCACGTTTTTGGTTTGAGCGAAATCCGTTAAGCCATTTAGATTTGTATAAAAGTCAAACAAACAAACACACAAATGAACAAATAAACAGAAAACGATTTTTATTAATTTAGATTATATTATTATATAAGTTAAATTATTCTTTAATTAAAAAATCAAAAAATATATATTTTTCAGGCCGAAGGCCGTCTTAATTCATTCAACAATATATTATAGACTGACTTTACAAATTTAAATATCTTAAAACTAAACCTATCGCTGCATTGGTAGTGGTGCACGCGCTGCTGAATTTTTGTTGACTTTATTCTGCTTGCTAGCGTTGCACCTTTTAGTGGGAATGCACCTTGGCGGATACCGGCGTCGAATTTCGTCTGCTGACCGTTGGCGAGTGTAGCAAGCGCATAAGATTCGTTGATAAGTATTTTAGTATAGATTGGTATTAACTCCTCCCCTCTTAAATTCAAACGTCCTCGTTTGAAAATTAGAAGAAAGGTATCGGGCTGATCCTGGAAACTTTGAGTGAAGTAGGTCTTTCTGCCATGTTGATTGATTCCTTGTGAATTTTCCTTTCTAATGTTGGTCGTTTCGTTTTCGATTTTTGTTATGACTTTTATTGCTTGTGATTTTTTTTACTGAAGATAATCTAAGTAGAATGGCTATGATAATTTGCGATTGTTATGACTGTAAAGCTCGCTGGTCCACGCCTGGATATTGTTTTTTGTTTCGAAAGATTTGATGTATTTGGTATTATTCAGATGAAGTTGTTTTAACATTTGTAGTCATAAGTTTTCTGTAAATTCTGAAATTTTTGAAAACGGTTGAACTATTGCAGGAAGTGGTTTGATCTGAATTGTCTCGTTGGAGGTGTAGATTATGTTATTTATTTTTATGGTAGTATTGTGGTATTGTAGGATAAATGTTCCGGTGAGGTTCAGTAGATTGTTGTCTATTGTCACTGATCCGTTGTATTGATTCAGTAGTATGGTGCCGTTAGCTATCTCATCAATAGTTGGTATGTGTTGATTATTTGTTAAAGTACAATTAGATGGTAAGCTTTTTAAAAAATTAGGATGCATTTTGTATTACTTATTTCTATGATATTTTTGTTATTACAAATAGAGAGTTCGCTAAGGTTTTACAATCTTTTTTAATTCCGAAAACTTCATGTTTGCGTATTAAAATTTTTTCGAATGATAATATCTATTTGTACTTAATGTTAGTTACAAATTCATTTTTTATGACTTCGTTTTGATTTTACAATTTTAAGTATTCGTTTGTTATATTAGATATTTCATTGATTCTAGCAACTGAAATTTTATTGATTACCATTTATTGGTTGTTATTTTTTAAAAGGTTATTCATTTTATTTTGGACTATTTTAAAATCTTCATGTCTGGATGACCCGCAATCCATTTCCATGCACTTCCTATAAAATAAAGAAAAAACAAAAAATTTTATCGGTTTTAATTACGTATGTTGCTTTTGTGAACTACTTTTCCTGATTCAGTTACTACTGTACTATTTCTATTTTTTTTTTTACTATTTCCTCTTTAAATTTTTTTGAAAGTTTTGTTCCTAATCTTTTATTTTATTTTACATAAATTACTTGTCCCTGGCACATAATCCTTAATAGCTTTTCTTTTTTTGTTGTGTTGTCATAGGTCAGGTTGCTGTTTTTGTGTCAATTTCTGTATATTGTCTAGTCGCGTTTTTTCGTAATCTTGTGGACAACAATCAACAGTTCTCCCGAAAAATAAGATCTATCGGTTTCTTTCCAGTAGTATAATGAATAATGTGGTTGTATTCATTTGTCGACCTTTCGAGTAGTTCCTCTAAGTCTCTATTAGTTCCATCTGCTGTAAGACATCTCATAATTTCTGACATTGTCGAATGGAGTCTTTCTACCTGTCCATTGACTTCACTTCTATATGGAGGTGTTGTGAAGACGTTAATGCCTAAATCATCTTTCATCATAAACATTATGGACTCGGAATTTAAAGATTTTTCGTCATCTATTACAACTGCTTTTGGAATACCATAAAAAAATAGTAAATCTCTTAGGAGCCTTCTTATTTCTTCTACTGATTTTCCAGAAATGATTTTGGTCTGTGCGTATTTTGTAAATTTGTCTAGGATAGTCAAAACTACTTTTTTGTCGGTACAGTAAATATCTATGTGTAGGGTGTGGCCGGGGTAGTTTGGGATAGGGGTTTCGTTAAGATTCGGTTGGTTGGGATGCCTTTACTACTACTTACTTGTTTAGCTTGCACGTTACACATTCATTTGTGATCCTCTGAATTTTATTATTCATACTTATGAAAATAATATGTTTTCAAAATTTCTAATTTATTTTCTGTCGCGTTTCTGTGGGCTCTATTGTGCGTAGTAATTATTATGTCTTCTTGTCGTTGTTCGTTAGTTATGCCTTCTACCAAAATTTGAGAAAATCTTATTTTGCACTTGTTGAATGTTGTGCATACATTTCTTGTAACATTCCCATTACTCTTTCTTGTGCTTTAATGCAATTTATTACCTTGGGATTGAGATATCTCTTCCAAATGCTTACAAGGTTTTCATGATTATATGATGGTTCAGTTATAATATGTTGGTGATATCCGGGAAAAACTATTTAAAAAAAGTTGGTCTTTGAAGGCGTTAATAGGGATTTCAACGCAAGAAATAAGATTTTGGGATGAACTATCGGCACAGTGTTCGGTAGGAGTAAGAGAAAAAACTTGTGTGTTTGGGGGGCGAGATAGTGAGTCTGCAACAGTGTTCATTGTACCTGGTTAAGTGTAATTCGTAATTATATTCTTCCAATATTGCCTTCCAGCGCTTCATTTTTGAGTTAGCATTCTTGTTACTCAACGCGTAAATAAGAGGATGGTGGTCTGTATAGATTTTGACCTTTCTTGATCCGTAAAGTGAGCTACGTAGAGATGTGAGAGCCCATATAATGGCGAGCATCTCTTTTTCGTTCGTTGCATATGACTCTTCTGTTTTGCAAAGACTCCTAGATAAAAATGTAATGGGTTTTAAGTCTTGTGAAAGTACTGCTCCTAACGCTTTGTTGGAAGCGTCCGTTGTTAATTCGAAACATTTTTGAAAATCAAAAATCATTTTTGAAATCAGTATGAAAGCATAACTTCGTTTGAAGTAAGACAACTTTTAGCTTTGTTCCACTCTTCTATTGCTTGGCTGTTCATATTGATCGGTTTGGTTTTTGAAAAATTTTTAGATAGACGTCCATTCTCTCCTCTTAAGAGGGACGTTAGTGGTTTAATTAGATTTGCGTATCCTTGTATAAATATACGGTAGTAGCCTACCATTCCTAAAAAGGATCTTAAATCTTTTAGTGTTTTTGGATCGGAAAGTTCTATGATGGCCTGCACTTTTTTGGATTGGTCTTGAGACCATTTTTGAAGACGATAAAACCTAAAAACTCGACTACTTTTTTTAAGAATTCACATTTGTCACTTTAAAGTTGGCTTTAGAGTTTTGAATACAGCTTGAAGATTTTTAAAGTGGTCGTCTTCGGTCTTGCCAAATATTATGATGTCGTCTATATAGACGTAATATCTAACGCCAATATGTTCGCGTAAAATATCATCAAGGGCACGTTGAAAGATGGAGGGGGCATTTTTCAGCCCAAATGGGAGTCTTGTGAACTCAAACTTTCCATTATTAATTGAGAAAACAGTTTTTTCCCTGTCAGATTCATTTAACAAGATCTTGTGGAATCCGCTTTTAAGATCGATAATTGTGAAATACGCATTTTTGCCAAGGCTGTACAGAACTTCGTTAATTTCTGGGATTGGGTGTCTGTCGGCTATAGTCACTGAATTGAGCTTTCTATAATCAATTACCATTCTGTATTTCTTTTCGCCTGAGGCATCTTCTTTTTTTGTTACGATCCATACTGGAGAATTATAGGGGGATTTTGAGGGTCTTATGATTTTCTGTTCGAGCAACTCTTGGATTTGCCTTTCGACTTCATTTTTAAGTGCCATGGGGTAAGGATATGATTTAGAGTAAGCTGGAGTATCTGTTGCAGTGCATATCTCACCTTTAACTGTTGTTGTGCAAGTAAGTTTTTTGTCAGGATCGGCAAATAAATGGGGGCACTTTTCTATTGTTAAACGCAATAGACGGGTTTGTTCACGAGTTAAATGGGAAGTTCTAATATTGATAGTATTAACGTTCTCAGAATTTACTTGTTTGAGGGGGATTTTTATTTTTGGATGTATCATCATATGTCCTTTATCTGTATGAATGACGGCTTTCAATTCTCGTAAGATGTCATTGCATAATACACCATCAAATGATATCAAGCTTGGGAGGATGTAGAACGTGTGTTTTCGTCCATTTCCAAAAAAGTCTATAAGGGCATGGTGCGTAATTTTGATCTTCCCGCCTACAAAATTAGCAAAAAAGGGGTTTATTATTATAAGAATTTTGTTTTTTATGTGTCTTGATTGCACATAATTTTTGTTAGAACCTGTTTCTACAAGAAATTTAACGACATCCCCGCTTCTTTTACTGTGTTCAAAATATGGAAGAGATTTAATCTAAAAAATAGATATCGTCGAGTTCCTGTTGTTGGTCAAGAGTTTCTGTTTCTTCAGTATTATAATAGTAATCTACAGAATAACCATCGGAATTACTTGAATTATCCTGTATCTCTGGGATATCGTGCGTTTGAATATCTACATCAGTGTGGTTTCCTGGCTCTAAATTAAAAATTCGTTGCTGCTTGTTTGGCTGTTGGAATTGGGTACTGGGAAGAGGACGTTTTTGATTTGTTTGTTGAAAAATTCGTTGCTGCTTGCTTGGCTGTTGGAATTGGGTACTGGGAAGAGGACGTTTTTGATTTGTTTGTTGAATCTGTGGCCTATTAACGTAATTCACGAGTCTTGACTGAATTAAGATGCTACTAGTATCCATTGGTTCTGAAGGTGGAATAAATTTGGGGGTAAAATAGTTTTGATTATATGCTCTCTGAAATGGAGGGTTAAATGGTTGGCTATTGAATGGTTTAGGCACTGTACGGTTGAAAGGTTGATTATTGAATTGGGTTGGCATTAAAGATTTAAATAGTTGGTTATTAAATAATCTAACTGGAGGGTTAAAAGGTTGATTCATGAAAGGTCTCTGCCTTGGAGGATTAAAGGAATGATTTGGAAAATATTGTTTTGGTTGACCGAATTTCCGGTCATGACGTTGGGGGGCAAATGCAAGCTCTGGGTAAAAGGTGTTTCTCTGAAATTGTGGGTTTGATCGCATCGGTCTTGGTGGTGGAATTGGATTATTTTGTTTTCTTATGGAGGCTTAGCTGGCTTGTGCATAGTTCATTCTGTAGGTCATATTGTCCAACTTGAGACATATGTGGAGAGCCTGTGGTAAGGCCCTCTTACGCTTAATAAATGCGGTAAGTCACCGTTTAATCCACGTATAAAAGTATCCAGAGCTTTTTCTTTATATCACTGGTCATAGCGGAAAAGGATTCTTCAGTGAGATTATTTTGTTTTCTTATGGAGGCTTAGCTGGCTTGTGCATAGTTCATTCTGTAGGTCATATTGTCCAACTTGAGACATATGTGGAGAGCCTGTGGTAAGGCCCTCTTACGCTTAATAAATGCGGTAAGTCACCGTTTAATCCACGTATAAAAGTATCCAGAGCTTTTTCTTTATATGCACTGGTCATAGCGGAAAAGGATTCTTCAGTGAGGTCTAAACAAGAGATTTTATCTAGGATAAGGGACAGATGTTGATATACTTGCTGATAGAAATCAGGTATTGATGCATTCCTCTGCGAGAGAGTAGTTAATTGGTACACGAGTGTACCAATATCTCTTTTGTCTGAGTAATGCATCATCAGACATTTTTTTATTTTTCCCCAATCTTGAGGGGTTCTATATGATTCCAATTCCGTATCGGCATCGCCAATTATTTTATGGCGCACCATGTAGAGTATAGCATAATAGCGGGGTGTTCCTTTTAAACTATCGTAAATTGTAAATATCCTGCCCACTGTTTTCCTCCAGGAATTGAATTCCCCAGGTTGTCCAGAGAATTCACGTAAGCACTTGACATTATCAGGTACTTTATCTACTTCGTTTATATTGGAGGCAAAGTCAGTAGGTTCATCCACTTCTTCGTTTTCAAAGAAAGGATTGATTTCTTATTGTCCTTGTCACTAAGTCGGTTATTTCCCTAGCTAGGCTGTTAAGATGAGTTGGTTGTGATGAATTTAAGAGCGAACTAGTCGGAAGGGTAATTTTCCTAAGTCTATCGGCTAAATTATTCTCTTCGTCGGTCATCGTTACTTTTAAATTTTTTATTTTTTACTTGATAAAAATATAACGAAATTTGTATTTGTACTATTTAGATTTATTATTAAGTCTTTAAAATGTTATTATTTATCTTCCATTATCTATTTGTTTTAATTAGTATTATTGCCTTATAATTCCGTTTTTTTTTTTGTTAGAGAAAAATTAAAGAAATAACAAAAGTTGTTTGATCTTATGATTTTAATTTTTACTTAAGATTTAATTCTTTTTAAAGTTTTTAATTTTAGTTAAATTTAATTTTATTTGAAGTTTTTTTAATTTTCCTTATATGTTTCTTATAATTTTTAGATCTTTCTTCTCTTAAATTCTTTCTTCAGTAATTAACATTTATAAATATTTTTATGGTTTAATTTAAAATTGTTGATTATAAAAATAATTTTTCTTACGCTAATGCTAATATAATGCGCATCTTTGAAGAGTGGCTGCTAATTATTTAACTCCTTTTCCTCCATTTCCGGCTACTTAGGGCCATATTTCCTCTCCAAAAGATTATCTCCAAAGTTCTCCAAAAAAATCCTGGCACTTCTTGAGGGCACTGATTTTTTTATTTTCCCTATAAAACTGTCACTACTTGAGGGCACCGGTTTTATTGTGTTTTTTTTTTTTTTTTTATGTGGTGTGTTTTTGAACCACTTATGCGTTTTTAAAACACTGTCACTTCTTAAGGGTACTGGTTTTATTGTGCAGTTTTTTGTTTTTATGTGGTGTGCTTTTGAATCACTTATGCTTTTATTTTAAAACACTGTCACTACTTGCGGGCACTGGTTTTAATGTTTTGGAACCACTTTGTGTGTTTAAACACTGTCACTACTTTAGGGCACTGGTTTAAGTTCGCAGGTTAAAACACGTTCACTAGTTTAGGGCTCTGGTTTTACTTTGCTTTATTAACACACGCTCTGCTCGGGCGCCAATTAAATTATTCTTTAATTAAAAAATCAAAAAAATATATTTTTCAGGCCGAAGCCGTCTTTATTCATTCAACAATATTTTCTAGACTGACTTTACAAATATAAATATCTTAAAACTAAACCTATCGCTGCATTGGTAGTGGTTCACGCGCTGCTGAATTTTTGTTTTGTTGTCTGCTGCTAGCGTTGCAGCTTTTTGTGGGAATGCACCTTGGCGGATACTGGGCGTCGAATTTCATCTGCCTGACCGTTGGCGCGTGTAGCAAGCGCATAGGATTCGTTGATAAGTATTTTAATATAGATTGGTGTTAACTTATATTATTGACCGATTTTAGAAAAAATACAAACGTTTTATTCGTGAAAATGTGAAAAACATCACCAAAGTCAAAAAATTGTAAAAAAAAACCAAAAAAAAAAATGGCTTACCTAGCAAATACTACAACATAGGAAATGCAACCTGTTAAGTCATGTATGGCATGTTTAAAGACCTTCTTTTTTCTTTGCAAAACTATTATAAAAAAATGCAAAAAAAATATGATAATCATGGAATATTTGACGAAGTTATGGGCGTATAAGTAAGCGCATGTGCGTAAAACCGCTATTCAAAACTTCGATGTGCACCAAAAATTCTAGATATCCCAAAAATCTATTTCCCATTCCAGAAGTTTTGTTTTGATTTTTTTTTTGTCACAGTGTGTAATATACATACATTGTTTTTACATTGCTTACATTGGGTAGCCCTTATTCGAAGCGCCCATCTGGCAACACTATAACTTTCCGCAGTGATGCCAAATCGACTAATGACATACCGCGTTTGAAGCGTCATTCCAAGCAAATGTTTACAATGGAACAGTACACGCCACGCGAACGCTCTAAAATTGTTGAAATTTACATTCAACAAAACAAGTCAATAGTGAAAACTCAACGTGCTTTCAAAAAAATAAATAAAGTGAAAAGTGCGCCTTCCAAGAAAACAATTTATCGTTTGTATGAAAGATTTACAACTGGTAATACTCTTGGTAACCCAAAGAGGCCAAATAAAAAGCGACCAAGGCGATCGGATGAGAATATTGCAGCCGTACGAGCCAGTATTGAGCAGTCACCAACAACATCCCAAAATCGCCGATCTCAGCAGCTCGGCATTCCCCGATCCACTTTACAACGCATTTGACGTGTTGATTTGAATTTGTTTCCGTACAAAATTCAATTCGTAAACAAATTGTTGCCTACCGATAAGCCACGTCGATTGGAATGGGCCCAAAGAGTCATCGAAATGGCTGAAGAAGACGAGCAATTTTGGCATAAAATTATCATGAGCGATGAAGCTCATTTTCAGTTGAACGGAACGGTAAACAAACAAAATTGCCGTATTTATGCCACTGAAAATCCACAAGAGATTCAAGAGGTACCTCTTCACTATGCAAAAGTCACTGTTTGGTGCGGCGTTTGTGCTAAAATGCTCATTGGGCCGTTCTTTTTCGAAGATGATAATGGCCACAGAGTTACTGTCAATCAGGAGCGTTATCGCGATATGATAAACAATTTTTTCATGCCAATCGTTCGTCGAAAGCCTATCAGGCAATACTGGTTTCAACAAGACGGCGCGCCACCACACACAAGCCGCACTACAATCGATTTTTTGGAGCAATTGTTTCCTGGCCGTTTGATGTCAAAAAATGGTGTTTTCGATTGGCCGCCAAGATCACCAGATTTAACGCCTCCAGACTTCTTTTTGTGGGGTTATTTGAAATCAAAGGTTTACGTCAACAAGCCAAAGACCCTAGAAGAGCTGAAAACCAACATCCGTCAAGAAATAACCGCCATTCCCATCGAAATGTTGAAGAAAACCATGGAAAATGCTGCAAAACGGGCACAATATGTCGTAGAGGCCAATGGCGACCATTTACGAGATATCATATTCAAGAAATGATGTAAGCAAATCTACTTGAACCCAATTAAATGATATTCATGACGAACAGACAAAAAATTGTGGTTTCTTTGATTTATTTAAAAATAAAATGCTTCGAATATGGGCAACCCTGTATATATATATAATTAGACTGTTCTACAAAAAAAATTTTTTAAAGTACAAGAGTTACCACCAATATTTTACTCTTTGCCGATACATATGGTAACTTTCTGCGTTTTCAGAATGTTTTCATCACTTCGATTTTTTCCCAATGGTCATTTTAAGAAGTCACTTCAAATTTTCGTACCTTGCCTTGCTTAGTGTATCATAACGTTGCTTCTGTTCACCAAAATTTTATTTTTTATTAAGGATAATAAAAAAGGACAATGTTGTGTTTCATTTTTGCCTAAATGTTTTAAATTCTTTAATTTTTTACAAAGTTATAGGCTCTTACATGAACAGAAAAAATATTTTTTTTATATTTTACGTTTTGCTTTTAAAAATATTCCAACAAATTCTTCTGACATGATTTTTTTGACTAATTGTCTATAAAGGCCAAGGTATTCGATGTAAAAAGGTAAATGCTTGTAAAAAAAATTAAATCGGTAATCAAATAATTAAGTTATGGAAGATAAAAACAATAAACATATTTTTATAGAGGTCTTTTGTATAACCAATCCTCAGAGAAATACAATATCTGCCGCTACGTCAAGCGGCTGAAATTAAAACGCTTCTAATTTGAAGCGGTAAGTGGTACCAATAAAGTATGTATTTACAAAAAGAAGCTGAATGTGGTCACCACAGCTTAGATACTGCAGTTGCTGAGTGTCTAGCCTCAGAACATTAGCGTAATTTTATAGCCTCACTGCAGACATTTTTGTCAATCAGTTCTTATCAGTTGTCAAAGGGTTTTTATCTTATGTTATTATTTATCTATGGTCTTAGTAAAGCGATTAACACTGACCAAAGCGTCACGGTGAAATATTTTCAAGATTTTTTAATAAAGACTTGATTAAAAAGTGCGATAAAAGGGATAGCTTTTTCTCCATATGTAGTTTGTTAACATAGTCGCGATTTGCAATTATTAAAATGCCAAACAGAATTATAAGGATCCAGAATGCAACAGTGGAACTTTCTACAAAATGATGTTATCATTACATTTGGAAGAACTAAACAAACGAATGCGTTTCAGTCATTCACTGGGGACGCAGAATGCAGTTTTTTAATTTATTACAACTATGTGAAAGCAATATTTGCAAAATTTTATCTTCACTGTGAAATATAATAAGCATTTATTTTATTATAACCAAATAATGCCAATGAATGGAAACTTTTTATTGATGGTTCTACCAAAAGTAAAAATGAGATTTCTTTTAATATGCTCATATGCTTAATATGCATAAGCATAATAAAAATATACATAAAAAGTCGTTTTGCATAATAAAAATATACCCAAGTATTCCAATAGCTTATGTCAGTGTTTCCCAAAGTGTGTTCCGCGGAACCCTGGGGTTCCACGAAATAATTTAGGGGTTCCGCGTAACAAATTTTATTTTATTAAAAAAACAAGCATTTTTTCGGAAAGTTTACATTCGACCACCAAATGTAATTTTTAAAAATGGCGACTGAAAACACAAGCATAAACAAAAAACACAATAAACAAACCTAAACAATAATGTTTCACTCTCGCTGAGTAAGCGAGTTTATGTTCGATATTGTTTGCAAATTATCATGGCTCACGTTTGGCAAACTATTTGATCGACTAGTGTGCGCACTCCCATAACACGTCGTACCCACATGGCAGACTGCAGATAGTTGCCAGACAAGTGGACATCTCACCTCTTATATGATTTTTTAGTTGGGTTTGGAGAAATTGATAAGTGTACGCACTTTTATAGGACACCATGCAAAGCATAACAAACTAAACAAACAATTAAATAACAAAAGAATTGCTTACCAGTTTTATAAAAATTTTTACTTAAAAAAAATTATGAAGATTTTTTAAAAAATTAGCACATTTTTCCATATAAATGACTTTTCCACTTTCAGTCGCCAATCGGGAGCATTTACCCTATTTTAAATTCTATGATACTTGGGGACTTACATTTTTAGAGCATATAGAAAATATTTCCGTTTGACTCGTGACTCTTAAGCGGTATCTACACGATTCAACGGCTGTACCAATCTGTGTTGTACGTACGACCGTAAATTGGCGATTTCTTCCATTCGACACAGCGTCCACACAATACAATCGTCGCAAGATTGTACCAACCGTTGGAACAGCCGTTGTATCGTGTAGATACCGCTTAACCCGATTTTCATTTTTAAAAACTAATCTAGTGTGCATAGGAAACGGCACACGCTGATTTAAAAAATATTGAATTGGTAACACCCAGTCAGCGAACGGTTCTGTAGAAATCAGTTAATTTTCGTAGTCTGATCGTAAGGCTGTTACTTTTTTTAAGTAAACAAAAGTAATTTTTTTTTATTCCTCTTGTGCTTTTATAAATCAGGTAGGACTATAAATAGTTTTTATAATTTATTTATTATAGTATGTAATATATTTACCATTTTTGTTTCTATAAACAAGAATTGCCCTTATAATGGATCGATGGTTAAAATATGGGTCGTTAAAGAAAAATGACGTTGTTAGTAGTAGTGCAGAAATCTCAGAATCTACAGATACAGGCATTCTGGAACCCGCAATGCCATCAACTTCCAGTTCCGTACAGCTACAGCCTTATCTTCCAACTCTGCCATCTTCCAATTTTAAACAGGTGGTATCAACGAAAAGACGTAAATATGATTCTAGTTACCTGTCGTTTGGATTTACTAGTACTGGTGACGAGGAGGTTCCAGATGCGGTTTGTTTACTTTGCAACAAAATATTGGCAAATAGCTCCTTAGCACCAGCAAAACTACAGAGACATTTGGAAACATATCACCCAACAGATAAAGGCAAAGATATTTCTTTTTTTGAAAGAAAACTTGAAAGCCATAATAATTGCAAGAGTTTTATGGTACAAAAATTCAAAACAGATAATCAAAAGATTACGGAAGCGTCTTATAAAGTATCTTACCGAATTGCTCTTGCAGGCGAGGCACATGTTATTGGTGAATCACTTATTAAACCCTGCGTTCAAGATATCGTTTCGTGTGTATTGGGCGAAGAGTATAGTAAAAAAGTTGACAGCGTCTCTCTTTCTAACAATACTGTTAAGAGGCGTATTAACGATATTGCCGATGACATTAAAATAGAACTTATTTCACGGTTGCAGGCGTGTAACGCTTATGTATTACAACTAGATGAGTCCACAGACGTTTCTGGGTTAGCAATTTTGCTTGTTTTTGTTCGGTATGATTTTAATAAAAAAATTGAAGAAGATTTGCTTTTATGTGAAGATGTGAAAATAAACGCCACGGGGGAGAAGATATTCAACTGCATTGATCATTTTATGACAACGCATGAAATAAACTGGGGAAAATGTATTGAAGTTTGCAGCGATGGAGCAAAAGCAATGACAGGGAAAGTGAGTGGTGTTGTAGCACGGATTAAAAATGTTGCAAAAAACTGTAACAGTACTCATTGCATTCTTCACAGATATGCATTAGTAACAAAAAGGATTTCAGTGACATTTAAATCTGTTCTAGACGAAGCAGTGAAGATTATAAATTTTATTAAAAGTAAACCATTGCAATCACGTATTTTCACAGCCATGTGCGAAGATATGGGAAGCCTTCACACCACTTTACTTCTTCATACGGAAGTTAAATGGCTATCACGTGGTAAAATTCTTGTGCGCATATTTGAATTGCGAAAGGAACTGTTAGCATATTTTATTGGTCATAAATTCGAATTATCAGACAGATTAAATAACATGACATGGCTATCTACACTTGCATACCTTGCTGATATATTTGGAAAATTGAACGAAGTATGTTTGGCTCTGCAAGGAAAACAAGTCAACATATTACAAGCAAAAGATAAATTGGTTGCCTTTTCAAGAAAAATACAATATTGGATATCAGCTGTGGAGAAAAATAACTTCGAGTGTTTCCAGACTCTTAATGATTTTATTGAAGAATCTGAAGTCGATTTAGACATGGAAATTCGTGATGGTATAAAAACACATCTGTCCAGTTTACAGCAATCACTCAGTGATTACTTTCCAAGCCTACAGAATTAAGATAACTACTGGGTACAAAATCCTTTCAAAATAAAAGAAAAACCAAAAGAACTTCATTCCATGGATTATGAAAGTTTGATTGAATTGAGTTCGGATACACAATTAAAAGCCAAATTCGCAACCGTTTCAGTAACAATATTCTGGTATGATGTATTCGATGAATATCCAAATTTGTCAAAACAGGCTATTCGAATTCTTTTGCCGTTTGCAACCACTTATTTGTGTGAAGCTGGGTTTTCCAAATATGTTGCGACAAAAACCAAATATCGGAACAAACTTGATGCTGCACCTGATATGAGAGTTCAATTATCAAACATAGCGCCCAATTTTAGGAGAATAATAGAATCAAAAAAGCAGCTGCATTCTTCGCATTAAAGATTTTTCATTTATTTTGGTTTATGTTTTGTATTTTTATAAATTATTTCCATGAATTCGCTTTTTTAAGTTTTATCTTATTCAATTAAATCTGATATATAAAAATAGTACTTGTTTTATGTAATATATCATTAAATTTTGAAAATTCGTTTTTTTTTTAATATTTAGGGTTCCGCAATCATTGGCAAAACATTTTAGGGTTCCACGACCAAAATAGTTTGGGAACCACTGGCTTATGTAACTGATTGTTTTGTTGCAGTTTATAAAAAATTTTTAGAAATTGTGAAGAAATTGCTAATCGCATTTTAGGAAATGGGATGCAATATGTCCACAAAAGTACATTATTTACATTCACATTTGGATTTTCCCACCCACAAAACTTAGATAAATTCAGTGAAATTCGTAGAAAAAAGCAAAATTTCCATGTTACTGAAATATTTTTAGAGTCTTCAACGCGAAACCAGCGATTATTGATATAAGAGGAAAAAGTCGTTGAAGAGTTTTTACACAAGGAACTAGTAAATTAAAATGAAAATATTTTGTAAAACTATATTCATGACATATGACAAAAAAAAAAAGAATATTATCAATATTAACTCTAATTCGATATTTTTCAAATAAACTAATAAATTTTTAAATAAACAATATTTCATTAGTTAGCCGATTTAGTGTTTTTCTAATGAGTTCAAAAATTAAAACCTTTGTCTTCTAAAGAAAAAAATAAACAAAATTATGTCAGTAGATTTTTTTGTTTTTTTACCGTTAGAAAATGTAAAAATAAAAATATATGTTGTATCTTTTAGCGTTTTCTATCTTGAAATTAATGGACATATTTTTATTTTTTAAATTTGAGACCAAAACTGCAAGTCTTACGTTTGTTATCATATAAAGGTTTTTAAAATCAGTTAATTCTGCTTAACAAAGTTATGATAAGCCAAATAAGGCAAAGTACGAATATTTTAAGTGACTCATTTATGAGGCCCTTCACGAAAAATTCGAAGTGATACAAAAATTCTGTAAATGCAGAAAGTCATCATATATAACCACATAATGAAATTTCTATGTTAGAGGTCTTGTAAAGTTTTCGTGTAGAACAGTGTTATTAGTTATAATTTTTATTTCTCTTTTAATCATTTGCATTATTTTTTACATTGTTTATAATTTTTATTGTTCGTTCAAAAATTCAAAATGTCTATGATTCTTGTTTTGTCGTTTATTCAATTCGGGATCGGTTTCTCTAATGAGAAACCAACAATAGTCGCACATCATTCTTTCGTCCCAAAATCCTTATTGCCGATTCTAAATCGTGTTCATCTGTTGGTGGAATCTTTCCCCATGTTCGTCACTTTCGAAGAGTCACCGAGACTCTTCGAAAAAAAATTCGAATGGGAGTGCAGAAAGTGAATTTTCAAAGACATATTTACGCCCATTTTTTTATAGCTCCTGAGCAACTTGTTGACGTTGACCCGAGGTAGCTAGAAACAGTCGTCCTAAAAGGATCCCACGACGCTGCATCAACTGGGGACAATAATTCTGCGATCATTTAACACCTTTTTTATTTGTGGTCCAACGAAGACACTTTCTTCTATCTTGGCATCAGAAAGATTTAGAACAATTATTTAATAGGGAGAGTTATGTTTTCCTTTTTGACGAGTGGAACGTTTTTGACGTTGCTCTCTCCAACTTTCGATTAAATTCTTTTTGGCCAATCCTTTTGGTAATAGTGGTGTTCACGTGCTCGACTATCCCACTTGCAGAGAAAACAGCAGTATTTTGTGTAGCCACTACCAATGACTTTGAGATCAGAATATATTTTCCAGTCGTGTTCTTTATATCGGGTGGTTAAATTTTAAGGGCCGATGATGATTTTGAATAAAACACAAATTATTTAAGAAATTATTATCATTACTTTTTACTATGATAATATTGGTATGGTTTAATTATGTATGGAACAAAATATTGGCCAAATAGCCGCCGCGACCTCGGCGGCACACCTCCATCCGATGGTCCAAATTTTCGATGACGCTGAGGCATAAGTGAGGTTCTTTTCCGTTAATGTGCCGAATTATCTCATCCTTTAGCTCTTGAATTGTTGCTGACTCATCGACGTATACCTTTTCTTTCAAATAACCCCAAAGAAAGAAGTCCAACGGTGTCAAATGTGCCTCATCACTGAAGATGATTTTCTTCGAAAATTGATCGTCCACTGTTGCCATTTCTTGTCACCATTCTGACCATTGAAGACGCTTGAAATGGTCAAGAGGCTTTAGTTCTTGAGTCAATTGCACCTTGTAAGCGTGTAAATGCAAGTCCTTATGCATAATATTCATCAACGACGAGTGTGAGAGGTGCAATTTTTGGGCACGACGACGAGTTGAGGTGGACGGCTCTTCAGCAACACTATTGCGAACAACAGCAATATTTTCTGCATTACGAGCTGTACGAGCATGCACTGGTGTTTTCACATCTCCTACAGACCCGGTTTGCTCAAATTTTTGCACGATTTTTCCGATTGTACGCACATTTGGACTATTAAATTGACCGAAAAAAATCACGAAGTGCACGATATGCATTTTGATTTGAACGCCCATTTTCATAATAAGCCTGAATAACTTTAACACGTTGCTCGATTGTGAATCATTCCATGGTTCAAATTGAATAAGTCTAAAATTGAAAAGTGTCAAATGAAATGCAGAAAAAAACTTGACGTTTAGGTGTGGTTCACATTCAACATAGGCCCTTAAAATTTACCCACACTTTGTTTAATACATGTCAATAGCTTCACCATTGTTTCGTACGTTTTCTTTGTGTTGACTGTATGTGCGATCGGAATCGATGGCTTTTTGTTGCCAATATGTGTGGGGATCTCTTTAATACGGTATTAGATCAAGGTTTTTGGCCTGTAAATACGTTGATCCACGAATATATTCCTAGATCACAACCTAAAACTACACTGGCTACTTTACCTGTTCGTACTACTAAACAAAAAAACTAGATTGTTGCCTTGCATTCCTTATCTTATACCAAAACGTTCGAGGTTTGAATACAAAGTTAAAATATTTACATATTTTAAGCCACAACCTACTTTTTGACAGAATTGTTTTCAGTGAAACTTGGCTTAAGCCTAACACCCTAAATACTGAAATTCTATCTAATAATTTCAATATTTGCCATAAAGATAGAAACGCTATTGCTGGTAATTGTTTTAATGGCGGTGGAGTTTTAATTGCCGTTAAATCTTCTTATTTCTCACAAGAAATAATAATTCCTGAGGCATCTGATATTGAATTTGTTGTGTTCTTGTAAAGTCTTGTGCTCTAAATCTTTATGTAACATGTTCGTATATTCCTCCTGTTTCCAACGTAGAGGTATATTTGAAACATTTGGTTTCGATAAATAAAGTGTGTTTAAAACTTCAGCCTCACGATCACATTCTAATAACGGGTGACTTTAATCTTCCAAGGGTCGCTTGGAACTCCTACACCGAAAACCCTGCAATATTATTGCCTTCGTCTGAATGCTCATCTGCTAAGTCATTTTTAAATGAGCTTTCAAGTCAAGGACTTTTTCAATTAAACAGCCACTTTAACTAGAATAGCCGTTTGTTAGATCTTGTATATTTTGACGACAGCAGTATTATTTCAGTTTCAAGGACAGATCCACTCGTGCTCCCTGAAGATCCGTACCATCCAACTTTAGAAATTGCTCTTAATTTTCCTAAACAATCTGTAAAGAATCGTATTGCTCAATCTCCTGCTGAGTTAAATTTTAAAAGAACTAATTATGTTTTGTTAAAAAACTATATATCTAATATTAACTGGACATCCGTACTAAACATCTTTAATACAAATACATCGCCAGAAAACGTTGATTCGGCTGTCTCTGCTTTTAATAGAACTCCCAATGATTGTTTTCTATCATCTGTACCACAGAGTAAAGCCTGTTTAGCATCTGGTCCTGTATGGTTTACTGAAGAACTGAGAAAATTAAAAAACTTAAAATCCATGCATTATAAAAAATTTCAAAAAACTCATAGCATAACAGATTTTGGTTCTTATACCTCTATTAAGTACAAGTATCGTCAATTATGCAAGCAGTCTTACGATATTTATTTAATAAAAGTAAAATTAAACATCAAATCTGATGCTAAATCATTCTGGAACTTTGTCAACACAAAACGGAAGATTGATTCCTATCCTTCTTTTATGAAATATAAAACTGTTGAATCGGATAGCGAGAATAACATTTGTAATTTTTTCGCTGACGTTTTCAAAGTGACCTATTCATCTTCATCCTATGATAATCTAAGCTATCCATTTAGCGTTCAATCTGGGGATATTTGTCTCCCAATAATTGTTAGTAACGCGGTTTTATCATACTTAAAAGCTCTTAAAACGTCATATAAAAGTTGACCCGACAATATACCGTCATGTATATTAAAATATTGCTGTGATGAATTAGTAACTCCAATCACTTTGTTTTTTTCTTCTTCATTAAAATCTGGCTATTTGCCAGTTGCCTGGAAGTCGTCTTTTATTATTCCATTGCACAAGTCTGGTAACAGGTCTTTAATCGATAACTATCGTGGAATTGCAAAATTAAGCGCTTTGCCGAAGCTTTTCAAGGCAATCATTACTTCACAATTATCACATAGTGTTAAATCTTTATTGTCTCCACTCCAACATGGATTCATTTCTGGAAAATCTACGGTTACAAACCTACTTGAATTTACTTCTAAAACCATTGAGAATTTGGAAAAGGTTTACAGACTGATGTTATATACACAGTTTTTAGTAAAGCTTTTGATGTTGTTAATCATAAACTCTTAGTCTTAAAGCTATCTCTTACTGGATTTCCCACAACACTTGTAAGATGGATTGAATCTTATTTATGCAATAGAACACAACGTGTTCTTTTTAAACTTGTGAAATCTCATGAGTTTCCTGTCACTTCTGGTGTACCTCAAGGAAGCCACCTCGGACCTCTTCTTTTTTTACTGTTTATAAATGATTTGCCATCTGTCATAAAGCATTCTAGTATTTTAATGTACGCAGACGACGTGAAACTATTTCTTCCTTTCAAAAATGCTAATGATGCCGTTCTCTTGCAAGCTGACATAGACCATCTTTATAGCTGGTGCAACGTGAATAGTATGAATCTTAACAGGAAGAAATGCAAGCACATGACCTTCACTCGAAAATCTTCTGTCACATGTATTTATAAAATTTGTGACCATACATTAGAGTCTTTAGATGTCTTTCATGATCTTGGAGTAACTATGGATACTAAACTTCGCTTTCATATTCATATTAATAAAATTATAAATCGAGCAAATAGTACTTTAGGTTTTATTAAACGATGTGCAAAAGAGTTTAATGATCCCTATATAACAAAAACCTTATTCACCTCTCTAGTGCGACCTATTTTAGAATATGCTTCGATTGTTTGGTGCCCTCGATATAGTTGTTACATTGACGACATAGAATCAGTTCAGAAAAAGTTTTTTTTGTTCTGTTTAAGCCATCTTTACTGCAATTTTAACTATCACCTACCATCTTATGAATACCGTCTGCAACTTTTAAATCTTCCTACTTTAAATAATCGGAGAATTATGCTAAATGCTACTTGGATATTCAATCTTTTACATGGATATGTAGACAGTAAATATTTACTGAGCAAAATTTACTTTAATACGAGTATTCCTCTCCGACCTAGAGATCTTTTGAGTTACTTTACATGAACTTTTGTAGAACTAATTACTTGCAAAATGAACCATTCAGAAGCGCTTGTGGGACTTTAATTTTGTTTCAGATGTAATTTCTTTAAATGAATCCGTTTATTCAATTAAATTTACTATTTTAGATTATCTACAGTATCGCCACTAATCTGGATCATGCTTTCCAAGGATACTTAATTATTTTCCTGTGATGTTTGGTAACAACTTATATAATCTAGCTGTGTAGTTTAATATGATTATCCAGAGCAAGACCTCGTCTGTCTTGCCTAGCACATGTATGAGCTCCACCTCGTCCGTCTAGCCTGGCATATGGGAGCACCAATTTAATCAATCATTCTATTTACTACTAAGAAGCTAACCGGATTGCAACTGTATGTTCCTGAAAGCCTTTCTTCCGAATCTACAGAATCTACGAATTTTCGAATGTTTTCACGTGTTGAATCGGGACAAGTAGAATGAGACATCATCAGAATGAGATACTAGCAATGAAACGGTCAGGACAGTGGTGTATATAACTTGTTTGTGTCTTCCAATGCCAGTCACTTTGGCCCGACAAAAATCGCAATCGTTTAGGTGACAAAACAGTTGTCTCCATAACATTGGAACATCAAATTTCATGCATCGATTTTTACACGAGCTCCATTCAGACAATATAAATTTATACGATTGACACAAAATACTTGGTTCACCAATATTCTCAGCCTCAATACCAAAATAATGAAGATATGACATTTGCAGTAAATTCGTAAAATTTAGTCGATTCCTTTAGAAAGTAAATTCACCGCACACGTAGCAGAAAATATTTGAATCGTTCTTACACTGGAATTCTCGCAGTCTTTCACTCATTTTATTTTTATGTTTATTTTAATTTTAATTATTTTCTTTAGTTACAAATTGTGCGTTCGTTTGTATGCCACGTTTTTTGGTATAACGCTAGAATGTTCTTGCTTTTATACAGCTAGCGAGCGCTGCAGACATGGAACAATAAAAGGTAGGTAGGTTCACGACTGAGTGCGCGACCACCGAAACTGTCAAAACAAAACGAAATACTTATGTTTACATGGTACAATAAAATCGGGTAGGCCATAAGTGTAAATGTCAGGTGTTTTGCTGTGATGGTTTCGGCGGTTGCACTCTTATTCTAGCATGTTCGTTCGTATCTTTTCTTTCGCAAAACACCTGATTTGATTCTTATGAACAATAAAAATTGAAAATAAAAAATTATTTATATGACAATAAATGACCCACTTTATTTATACGACAATAAAATTTATATGACAATAACTTAATTTGGGTGCTTTCGTTCAATTAAACCAGAGGCTGTTAATAATAATTATTTTTAGATTTTTAAACCAAAAAAACAGTGTGAAAAATTGTTGTACCGCCGTTTTGAAGGTACCATTAGACACCTCTTAGATTGCAGAATATGCTTCGCATTGATTTTTAAAATTTTGACTTTTAAAATTTTAAGAAAAAGATAATAATTATTTCTGCTTTTTATTTTTTTAGGCAAAAATAAAATGCAAAATGTGGAAGTAGACAGTTACAAAAGCACTTAAGAAATGATATGATTCGCCTTATTATAATTGTTTAGCTTTGGTTCAATCGTAGACTTAGATCCACATTTTGCTTATTATTTTTTATTTATTTTTGCCTTGAAAAATAAAAATCAGTTATTTAGTGCCCAAAATAAAAATTGGGCAAATTTTGCTTTTTATTTTGTGTTGAAAAAAATATCAGTCAGGTCTTTATTTTTGCACTAAAAAATAAAAATCAAAACTTACCAGTTATTAATTTGAAATCAAAGTTATGGTGTCCCTAGTGCAAAATAAACTTAATTTTGAAATATTTTGTTGAAGATGACTTTTGAGACCAACAACATCAACGAAGATTTGGTAGCACTAATTGGTCCAAAAATGCCAAAGCAAAAAACAAAAGACCATTTGGGTTGGTTTTTGGGACACCCAAAAACCTTCGAAAACTAATAGGTCCAGTTCTCGATCATTTGTGTTTAAACATTTCACAACACACACAACACAGTTGATCATAAGAAGCTCGGTCAAAGTCCTTTCAAGGGCTGAAATGGCCATTTATATTTTATTATATTTTTTTAAGCTATCATTGGGGGGGTAAGCTATCATTGGGCAGCCCACTCGGCTGCTAATTTATATTTATTTAAGATTTATTTTTTATTTTAATTTGTTTTTAACGAAATTTGTACTGATACTTTGAACCTCTGCTACTTTTTTTCTAGCTAATAGAATCAATTAACTCTTTCACAATTATACCTTACATTTTAGTGAACTTTGATGTGATAATAATTTTAAATCACAGTTATGGAGTACTTTTTACCAATTTGACTTTTATCTGAAGACGCATTAGAATCTAGTTATAATGAATCTAGAAAATATCGATTAGGTCACACTAGGAAAAATTCAAGGCAAAATTGCAATCGAGATCTTATGGCTACATTACTGATAAATTCCAATCCTCTCATTTCTTCGAACAGACATATTGCCAAAACAAAAGGAAATGATTATAAAGATTTATATCCATATATTATAGAAGAAAGTACAGATGCTGATGTTCATAATAGCTTCATTTCTGATATAACTTTTTAAGATTTTGTTTTAAGTGACGCTTCGAATGAAACAGATTAACTACAGAAATTCTTATACATCATTTTTTCTATTTGTAATATAACTTTTATTTTTATTTTCATTTTTAAGTTATGTGTTTATATAACTCCAATAATTTTTCAATTATTAAAGGTTATATTTTATCGAGCTCAAGGTCAATGTTGCTTTCCGAAGAAAACAACTGAAGGAACAACAACCAACAACAACAATACTTTATAGAGTATCAATCACATAGCAGAATAGACAGCTGTTTCGTTGGCCGCTACACCAACTCATCAGTAGCCTTTTATCGTGATTCTTGCTGTGATCCACTAAGCTCTTAATTTTCTACTTGTTTCACGAATGCAATTAGTAAATTACCCTGAATTGCGGTACGAGAACACAAATGATATGAAAGCAGCTTAAAGTTCTTCTAATTTGTGAAGCATACCTTCAGGGAAAGTATGTTCTATTATTCGAAGATAGATCAAAGCATTTCTAAATACTCAAAGGTTTTTGTTGTGCAAGTTGTTGTTGCTCTTCTATTTCACAGTCGATCTTAGCTTCAGCAATTAGCTGATATTAACTATGACGACATGAAGATTTGTTTTTTTTTTTTTTTGAAAACTTAGATTTTTTAATTTATTGTGTGTAAACACACACAAATAATCATATTTTCAACGGCCGGGCTCTGCCATAGAATTTATTTGTAAATTAATTACGACCTTCTTTCATAAGTTTTTAAGTTATGTGTTTATATAACTCCAATAATTTTTCAAATATTAAAGGTTATATTTTATCGAGCTCAAGGTCAATGTTGCTTTCCGAAGAAAACAACTGAAGGAACAACAACCAACAACAACAATACTTTATAGAGTATCAATCACATAGCAGACTAGACAGCTGTTTCGTTGGCCGCTACACCAACTCATCAGTAGCCTTTTATCGTGATTCTTGCTGTGATCCACTAAGCTCTTAATTTTCTACTTGTTTCACGAATGCAATTAGTAAATTACCCTGAATTGCGGTACGAGAACACAAATGATATGAAAGCAGCTTAAAGTTCTTCTAATTTGTGAAGCATACCTTCAGGGAAAGTATGTTCTATTATTCGAAGATAGATCAAAGCTTTTCTAAATACTCAAAGGTTTTTGTTGTGCAAGTTGTTGTTGCTCTTCTATTTCACAGTCGATCTTAGCTTCAGCAATTAGCTGATATTAACTATGACGACATGAAGATTTGTTTTTTTTTTTTTTTGAAAACTTAGATTTTTTAATTTATTGTGTGTAAACACACACAAATAATCATATTTTCAACGGCCGGGCTCTGCCATAGAATTTATTTGTAAATTAATTACGACCTTCTTTCATAAGTTTTTAAGTTATGTGTTTATATAACTCCAATAATTTTTCAAATATTAAAGGTTATATTTTATCGAGCTCAAGGTCAATGTTGCTTTCCGAAGAAAACAACTGAAGGAACAACAACCAACAACAACAATACTTTATAGAGTATCAATCACATAGCAGACTAGACAGCTGTTTCGTTGGCCGCTACACCAACTCATCAGTAGCCTTTTATCGTGATTCTTGCTGTGATCCACTAAGCTCTTAATTTTCTACTTGTTTCACGAATGCAATTAGTAAATTACCCTGAATTGCGGTACGAGAACACAAATGATATGAAAGCAGCTTAAAGTTCTTCTAATTTGTGAAGCATACCTTCAGGGAAAGTATGTTCTATTATTCGAAGATAGATCAAAGCTTTTCTAAATACTCAAAGGTTTTTGTTGTGCAAGTTGTTGTTGCTCTTCTATTTCACAGTCGATCTTCGCTTCAGCAATTAGCTGATATTAACTATGACGACATGAAGATTTGTTTTCTTTTTTTTGAAAACTTAGATTTTTTAATTTATTGTGTGTAAACACACACAAATAATCATATTTTCAACGGCCGGGCTCTGCCGTTTATATATGCCGTTTATATATAAAATAAAAAATATAAAATATAAAATATAAAATATAAAATATAAAATATAAAATATAAAATATAAAATATAAAATATAAAATATAAAATATAAAATATAAAATAATATAAAATATAAAATATAAAATATAAAATATAAAATATAAAATATAAAATATAAAATATAAAATATAAAATATAAAATATAAAATATAAAATATAAAATATAAAATATAAAATATAAAATATAAAATATAAAAATATAAAATATAAAATATAAAATATAAAATATAAAATATAAAATATAAAATATAAAATATAAAATATAAAATATAAAATATAAAATATAAAATATAAAATATAAAATATAAAATATAAAATATAAAATATAAAATATAAAATATAAAATATAAAATATAAAATATAAAATATAAAATATAAAATATAAAATATAAAATATAAAATATAAAATATAAAATATAAAATATAAAATATAAAATATAAAATATAAAATATAAAATATAAATATAAAATATAAAATATAAAATATAAAATATAAAATATAAAATATAAAATATAAAATATAAAATATAAAATATAAAATATAAAATATAAAATATAAAATATAAAATATAAAATATAAAATATAAAATATAAAATATAAAATATAAAATATAAAATATAAAATATAAAATATAAAATATAAAATATAAAATATAAAATATAAAATATAAAATATAAAATATAAAATATAAAATATAAAATATAAAATATAAAATATAAAATATAAAATATAAAATATAAAAT
>CAJZBS010000028.1:0-25000 GCA_914767935.1 Coremacera marginata | reverse complement strand
GTTCAAGATATAGCAATATACATAGCGCCAAAAGACTCACCACACCCGAAAACCACTTATAAAAATCATACTTATCGGATGAGTTGTTTTGAGTTATTTGCGGTATTTTCTATTTGGTTTTCGAGAGGATACAAAAATAACGCCCAAGCCCTTTCCATACTCGATAATCAAATCCTATATATCCGATATACAAATTTTTATTTAAATCGGATGAGCGGTTTTTGAGTGTTTCACGATTTTTTAAGTGATTTGAACTAAAGCACCATCTGGTGTTTAAGATAGCGCAGAAAAAAAAGTCCAAGATACTCAGCGTATCCGAAAACTCCCATCCACAAATATTCACGCAAATCGGATGTAAAGCTAGGAATTTTTCGAGATATTTTAAACATTTGTACTGCAGTGCCCTCTGGTGTTCAATATAGAATAAAATAGATAAGTCCTAAAAAACGACCGTACCCGAAAACCCCTAAATACAAATTTCCATGTAAATTGGATGAATGTTTTCGGAAACAAACTATCATTACAAAATTCGTGGAATCCGATTTCAGCACCACCTACTGGGTCCAATTACGAATCTGAACTATCCAGGGATCCACGTAAGCACACACAAAAAATTTCATCAAAATCGGTGAGTCCGTTTAGGAACAGTTTACTAACATGTACACGTACAAATTGTACAACAGCGCCCACTGATTTTCGAAACAGAGCAAAAGAGATAACGACAAACCAGTTGCCGTATACGAAAATCCTTTAATAAAATTTTTCATCCAAATCGGATGAACGGCTTTCTACTTTTTCACTATTTCTTAGGAGATTTGTACTACAGCGCCCTCTGGTGTTCGATATAGTACAAAAAAGATAAGTTCAAAACAGTCCGCATATTAGAAAACCTCTATAAACCAATTTTCATGAAAATCGGATAAACAGCTTAGTAGTTTTTTAAAATATTTGTACACAGCGCCCTCTGGTGTTCAACATAGAACAGAGTAGATAAGTCATAAAATCTCACCATGTCCGAAAACATCTATATACAAATTTTCATGCAAATCGGATGAACGGTTTCGGAGATAAAATATAAAAATAAAATGCCTTAAACACGATCGCAGCGCCACCTACCGGGTCCAATTGTGAATCTAAACCATCCAGGGATCCACTCAAACACACACAAAAATTTCATGAAAATGAATGAAGCCGTTAAGGAACAGTTTAATAACATACAGACGTACAAATTGGACAACGGCGCCCTCTAGTTTCAGGAAAGAGCAAAAAAGATAGCACCAGAACCCTTTGTGTTGTCGAAAATCGCTATTAACAAATTTTCATCCAAATCGGATGAGCAGTTTTGGAGATTTTTACGATTTCCTAATATTTGTCCTAAAGCGCCCTCTGGTTTTCAAGATAGCACAAAAAAGATTAGTCCAAAACACTCGCCGTACCAGAAAATTCCCATTTTCCAATTTTCATGCAATTCGGATGCACGGCAGTTTTTCGAGGTTTTTCAAAATATTTGTACTACAGCGCCCTCTGGTGTTCGAGAGAGGAAAGAGTAGATAAGTCAAAAAAACTCAGCGTGTCCTAGAACCTCAACATACAAAATTTCATGCAAATCGGATGAACGGTTTTGGATTTTTTCGACTTTTTTAAAATATTTCTACTACATCGCCCTCTGGTGTTCAAGATAGAACCTAGTTTATAAGTCATAAAAACTCACCGTTTCCGAAAATCTCTATATACGAACTTTCATGCACATCGTATAAGCGACTAAGGAGTTTTTTGACGTTTTTTAAAATATTTGTACAACAGCGCCCTCTGGTGTTCAAGATAGAACAGAGTAGATAAGTCATGAAAATTTACCGTATCTAAAAACCTCTATATACCAATTTTCATATAAATCGGATGCACGGTTTAGGAGTTTTTCGAGGTTTTTCAAAATATTTGTACTACAGCGCCCTCTGGTGTTCGAGATAGAACGGTGTAGATAAATCAGAAAACTCAGCGTGTCCGAGAACTTCTCGATACAAATTTTCATTGCAAATCGGATGAACGGTTTCGCAGATAAGCTGAAAAAACGAATGCCTGGATTTCGATCGCAGCGCCCCCTACCGGGTCCAACCTTTTTTACTGGATAAAAAGTAGCCTATGTTATAACCGGGTATATAAGGAACCTAGATTCCAAACTTCATTTAAATCCATCAAGTGGTTTTCGCGTGATGCTTTAACAGACATACAGACAGACAGACAGATAAACAGACAGACACAAATTTTAAAAATGCGATTTTCGGACTCAGCGTCATTCAAAACGTCCATCGCAAAAAGAATTTCAAAAAAATATTTAATGTACAGATTTTTTTTTCTTACAATTTTATATATATATAGATTAGGGCGGTTCCATTTAAAAATCGCTCAATGCTCTGTGAAAATCGTATTCTAGGGATCAAAATAAGAAACTTTGCCGAAGGAACCATACCTCTAAAACGAATTCTGATGTCCCCCAATTTGGGTCGAACTTTTGGGTAGGGACAAATTTTGAAAAATCCCACTTTGACCCATTTAGAGTGCTCCAATCGAGTCCAAATGTATGATCGACCCCCACTAACTTTGGAGGCTTGACCCACCTTTACATGAAAAAATCAGCGAAATGGCTATGTTTTTTCTTTATTTTTATTTATTTATTTATAAGAATATTTATTATTTATTTATAATAATATCTATTTTTTCTCTTTTGAAATTTATTTAGTCAGAACATATGTAAATGAAAAAATTAATTCAAGTTAGTTATAGAAAAGAAACTAAAAAAAGTATTGTTTGAAGTCTTTTTTACTTTCAAGTCTGGGCAATTTCGCACGGCTCTCTAATGTCGTCGCCATAACAGCCTCTACATTTTCCGGTATAACCCGTTTGGAAACGCTAGCTAGCAATTGAACATGTCGTTCCGTTCCTTGTATGTGTGATGCAATTTTTGGATCATTAAACAGTGGATCATCTTGATTTAAATATTCTTTCAATGTATCGTACGGAATGCTTCGCGTGAATGGTGGTTCAAATACGTTATTTATGTCATTCATATTGATCATTTCCGTGTAACTTGTGCAATTAAACTTTATATCTGGTTTTTTATAAGCTCTAAGTTGCGTTGTGTCGTCAACATCTGTTCGATAGCGTAGAATTATGTTGATAGCACAGTCGCGCTTTTCTTTGCTATCATCAAAAAACATTGATAACAAGATATTTTCCGAATGCGCATAATATGAATTATCTGTAATTACTTGATTGACAATTTTGCGTAAACGAGGTTCTAGAAATCGTGACCAACTAATGAAGTTGAAAAATAATGCACTGCCGTACACGACAGAGCTGTAATACTTGATATTGAAGTACATTGGCACATAACATTTAATTATAAATTCAACCAGAATTCTTAAATTTGCATCTGGATTTTCCGTTGTCACATATAATCGTAGGTAATAATCTAGCGGCCTTGGTGGGCCACCGAGAATGTAAAATTTTCCCTGGTTTGATGTTAGCCAGATCCACCGAAACCACGCTGCTAGAAATTACATGGGCCATGTCGTATAAGTACTTCGAATCGGTGGAAAATTCAATTTTTTTCTGTAGCGGGGGCATATTTTGCAACTCAATTTTCTGGAAGCCGTTCACCACCTGAAAATATATAATAATAAAATAATTAAAAATGGTTGACAATTATAATAAATGAGTGATAGCAATAACTTGCCGGAAGAGTTTCGGTTCCGGTTAGAGCAATAACTTACCGGAAGTTTCGATTTGACTGCTCAGTTTTCTGGTTGCCGATCTTGGTCCAGTGCTGGTTGATTTATCCAAAGCTTCAAACAAATGCCGAAACGGAAGTTCGTTGAAGTGTAGAAGGCAAACGAACCAATGCAATGGTCTTTTTAACATCAATTCGAATCGTCGTATAATTCCACCGTGTGGATCAGTGTTTGTTGGCTCACCGTCAGTGCATATTCCAATTAATGCATCCAGTGATATATTTTTATCGTTGAAAAATCATTTAGTTTGGTTGTTTTGTATTCAGCGGTTTCATGTTCCAGTCTTACGTAACCAATCAATTCAGAATTGGGTTCTCTCAAAATAACAAGATGAAGTTCTTTTACCATCCTAGTATGATACTTCTCATCAACTTTAGCTGTCGTTAAAGTATCATCTTTTCTGCCATCGAATGAAAACGCTAACAAATTGGTATGATCTAACCGTTTGCGAACCACTTCTTGTCTGCATTTCTCTCTTTCTCTGCGAACTTTCGATTTATCCAAGATGAGAGGTTTGACATGCTTATCTTTCATTTTAAAATCTTGGAAAAGAGCGGTTCCCAATGCCGATGCTACTCTATCAGGCACACCAAATCTGTCACATACCAAGGCAAAGTTAAAACAATCGTATCTCTCTGTGTATTGTGAACTTGTGCTTCTATCCATATCTTCTTGAACCGGTGGCGGTGCGTATGTTGAATCATCGGGATCTTGGTATGTTGGCATTGATGACATAGACGTTGCTCCTTCTTCCTTGCTCTTCAGTTTATTTAGACGACATTCTTGTGGCCAGTAACACAGAAGAACAACATTTTGAACACTTAACACAAATTTTCCAACGACTTGACAAATACGGTTTAAATATCAAGATAAATAAATGCATATTTGGAGTAGACAACATAGATTTCCTCAGTTACAACATCTCTAAACATGGTATCCGACCATCCGAAGAACGAACACGGTGTATACAAGACTACCCACAACCAGTAACCAGTAAGGTATGACAAATTATTACCACCGGTGCATTCCCAAACTCACACACATGTTAGGTCCCATTTATGACATGGTGACAAGCGCATCAAAAACTAAAAATAAACACTTACAATGGACAGACACAACATTACATTCATTTGCAAGAATAAAAGATAGTTTTGCTAAGCAAACACTAATTACGCACATTAATAGTAAAGCAAAATTATCAGTTGCTGTAGATGCATCTAACACCGCAGTTGGCGGAGTCTTACAACAAGAACACAATGGAATACTTCAACCTTTAGCATTTTTTTCTAAGAATCTAACACAAACAGAAACAAAATACAGTACATGCGACCGCGAATTACTAGCCATCTATTTAGCAATCAAACATTTCAGACATCATTTAGAAGGCAATACATTCACAGTTTACACGGATCACAAACCATTAACGAATGCAATCCACTCAAAAACAGAACGCAGCCCTAGACAAACACGACACCTTAAATACATTGCACAATTTACCAACACGATAATACACGTCAAAGGTACAGACAACATAGTAGCCGATGCACTATCGAAATGCGAAATCGAAGAATTGAAAACACCCGATATCGACCTGAAACAACTACACAAAGAACAACAAAATGATACAGAGTTAAAGAATATCACTGACAATAAAATATACAAATTTAAACTCATTGACATTCCATTTTTAAACATTAATATCTGGTGCGAACATTCCACAGGCAATACACGACCATACATTCCACAGACCTTACGAAAAAATATATTTGAACAACTACACAACATATCAAATCCGGGAACAAGGGCTTCCAGACGTCTCATCACACAACGTTACTTCTGGCCCAGTATGAACGCACACATTAATAAATGGTCGCAAGAATGCATGAACTGTCAGAGAGCGAAAGTACAACGACACACCAAAACACAACCTCAGAAAATACACATTCCACATGGTCGTTTTGAACATATACACATCGATTTAGTTGGTCCCATATAGATTACGGATAGAAACACACGTTGGCCTGAGGTTTACCCACTAAAAGACATAGAGACTGCCACAATTATAGAGGCTTTCAACAGAGAATTCATTTCACGTTTCGGTGTTCCGCGCGAAATTACCTCAGATCTCGGACCTCAATTTTCCTCCAACACGTTTAAACAGTTTATTAAGAACATAGGTAATTATCATATTATGACATCTGCATACCATTCACAGGCCAATGGAATTCTAGAACGCTTCCACAGGCAATTAAAAGCATCACTTATGACAAGCAACAACCAGAAGAACTGGTATTCAGAAATTCCCCTAGTTCTGTTGGGTCTAAGATCAACGGTTAAGGAAGATATCAAAGCATCTCCTGCAGAAATGGTTTTTGGACAGAGTCTGAGACTGCCGCGGCAGCTAGTGGTACATAGCAATCCAACAGGCAGCTCAGCAGAGATTTTGTCAGCTCTTAAAGAAAAGGTTAAGAACACTCAGTCAGATAGCAAGTTTCATATAATAGCAGATCAACAGTACATAACTCAGGCGTTGAAGAATTGTAAATTCGTATTTATTCGTAATGATTCCATCAGACACGCGCTCCAAAATCCGTACGATGACCCTTTCGAGGTGGTAGACAAAACACCAAAATATTTCACAATTTTAAAAGGAAACAACACTATAACAGTTAACATAGACAGACTTAAACCAGCATACTTATATTCAGAAACTTCACAGACACTCTCTTCCACACACAATCCTAAAAAAAAAGTTCACTTCAACTTATTGGCAAACACAACAAAAACCTATGGGGGGGAATAATGTGGTGTCTGCACACCACATACACAAAACACACATACGCAAGTCACACAACAAAAACACTTTAAAAAAAAAAATTATTTCTGTTTTTGTTTATGTCAATTTTTAATAATCAAATTATTATTATAAAAATTTGTTACTCAAAAAAAAGGAAGTTAAAATAAAAAAATTGTTCTCAAAAAAAAAATATAAAATAAACGATATTTTATTCAAAATAAAAAATAGCACCACGCTATATATATATATAAATTTATGGATATATATACATATATATTTATTATTATGATTTTATTATTATTATTATTAATTAATTAAATGTTGTACAATGCATCTTAAAACTAACACAAAGATACAAAAATACAAAATTAATTAACAAAAAACTGTTGTTCAATACAAACAAGTGGCGAATGCAGAAATATACATTACAAATATTTTAAGTTTTATAAGACATGTAGTGGGGTCTTAAACGAAATTTAAATACATCGAAATTAAGCATTTTATTACATCAAATTTAACAGATTATGCTTGACATTTAATTTATTTAAATTATCAACAACAAAAGAAAATTAATACAAACTGGGAAAAAAAAGGAATTTTTTAAAACAAGAATAATATTATATTGAAATGGAGATAAGGTAATTAATATCATTAAAATTATAGTTATATATATTAGACATATATATGTAATATATATATATCAAATATATATTATATATATATTTGATAAATTAAAAAAATTTTTAGTCGACATTTTTTTTTTCAAAATCGAAAAGTCATACACAGTATAAGAATATGTAAAGTACAATAACTAAAGTATACATTAATAATTGATAAGTAAATAATAAATTAATGACACTACATTGATCTCATGACAGTTTTTTTAAACAAATAACTGGGGCTCTGCGAAAAAATAATTCATTGCCTGAAAACGCAATTTCTAGCATCGAGTTGACTTTATAGGACTCACATAACGCGCAGCATTGTTAAAGGTGACCAAAAGCTTGTGCGTCGGGAGCGAGTCGAGCTTGCTTTAGAATAAACAAAAGTAATTTATACTTTAGAATAAATAGCAGGTAGCAGGTAGGTCTACGGAGAGTGCTCTTCACGAATTAGTAACAGTGGCTGAAAATGAGTTATTTTCAGGATTCATCGCGATGACCAAATTTATGGATATCGAGAGTGCTTTCGACAAAATATGCTTTGGAAGAGTGACAGAGAGCAATGTTAGCCCAATGATAACAAATTGGGTAGACAATATGCTCATGCACAGGGTTGTCAACATGCAGAATGGTAGAGTCAAGACTAGAGGTAGAGTGAGTAGAGGATGTCCTCAAAGCGGGGGGTTATCGCCAATCCTGTGGAACATCACTGTGGACTCACTATTGGTTAGACTGGATGAATCGGGCATACACACGATAGGGTATGCAGATGACATTGCGTTGGTGGTATGTGGTAAATTCATTGACACCATTTCTGACTTAATGAAGCGAGCACTCCGAATGGTGGAGGAGTGGTGTCGAGAACAAGGCCTTACCGCGAACTCAGAAAAAGCAGACAATATTCTCTTTGCTAGAAAGAGGGTAGGCCTGAGGAGAGAACCACTCAGACCTTTTGGAACTGAAATCAACATGCCCACTAAAGTTAAATATCTAGGGGTGACCCTTGATAGCAAACTGAACTGGCACGAGCATGTAGAAGATAGAATTCAAAGAGCCAAGGGGGTTCTGTTTCAGTGTAGACGCGTTTGTGGTCTTAAATGGGGGCTAAGCCCAGAGGACATGAAATAGGTCTGCACTATGATGTTTACACCTATCATCACGTATGCTTCGGTGATTTGGTGGACAGAGGTCAGCCAGAAACCATTAAGAAGTGACTGAACAACGACTGGCGTGTGTTGGAATAAAAGGTGCAATACGCACCACTCCAACAAGCGCAATGGAGGATTGGTGCGCTGGATTTAGAAATAAAGAAAACCGTGGCGCTAACATCCATCAGGATGTTGGGAAATGCCATCCTTGATATTGTACAGAGAGATGTCAGGGAGACGTGTATGCCTATGGACGGAAGGCAGAGAGTAAGAATAACAGAAAAATGTTATAAAACTCTTATAACAGATGGAATTGTTTGCGCAGAAATCGCTGGTAAAACGCTAGCAGAGCCGGGGCAGGCGTTTACTCAGAAGAGTTGAGCCTATACTGTGTACTGAGGTTAGGGATGTTTGGGTTTGTATGGTAGGCGGAAATGCTTGCTGTAGTACATGCGCTGGACCACCCGATAGATGGCCGGGCAACGGACAGACACCACTTCCAGGTTGGCCATATAATGTCCTAACAAACTCAATAGGTGCGTTCCGATAAATGAGCTCACACTTATGTGGGTGACAGGACATTCTGGCATAGAACAGAATGAAAATTCTGACTCTTCAGCAAGAGAAGGATCAGCACAACAATTCTGTGGACCAGAACCACGTATCGCTATGGACGACAACATGGCGCAGGCCTTATTAAGCAATGGACGGACTCGGAACACCGTACTAGGTGGGAAGAAGCTGTTAATTGCAGGCAATCAAAAGCGGCCGTGAAGTGGTCTCGTAGTGAGGCAGCAAAAGTTATCCGATACAATCGAATAATAATTAGCAAGTTTTTCGTAATAGCCAAAACAAATGATTTCATTTTATTCTGTTTTTGATTTTTAAAAATTGTTCCTTAAATCTCCCTGCAGTGGAAAATCATACTAGTCATAAATTTGACTTGTTAACACACTAGTTGTAATAAAACTAGTCAAAAACACACTAGACATTTAACTAGTCATAACTTACTAGACAAAGACTTACTAGATAAGTTACTATCTATAATGCAGCTACTTCAAAAAGACCAGGTGGTTTACTATTATAAAAATAACTTATTTCTTAATTTTATAGGTAACTAGCCAGTCGCTTCTGAACTAATTAAAAAAAATACCAGCTGTTTTTCTAGCTTATAACTTAGTAGTCATAATTGTACTAGAGCTTTGCTAGTTGCTTGTTTTACACAGATTTCCAAACATAAAAAAAAATCAAGTTTTAAGTTTTAAAAATGCGGTAAATATTTGTGCAATAATGGAAATGAACAATATTCGAAAACGGAAGAAATTTCACGGTGAAAAAAGTTGGCATCACGAACGCTAACAAAAGGGAGAATGACATTTCATGTGAATTTTTCCGCCAGCAATTTTTTAGTGAGTTTGAAAGAAATGTAAGTATTAGGCTTATATAAAGGTATAAAAATGTTGTTAAATAATAAATTGTTATTAAAGGACAAAAACAACAAATAAGCCGCAACTTGCAACTTTGTTATCATTGATGGAAGGTAATCCTCCTATTGCGCGTGGCTTCTTTAAGGGAAGCAAGGAAGAGGTTACCCGATTCTGGGAAAATGCTGAAGCTGAGCTGAACTCATTAGGAAAACCAATAAAAAATACATCTGACTGGAAAAAGGTTTGTTGCCATTTTTTTAAAAAAATAGTTTCTTATTTAAATTTGTTATACTTAAGGTGTGGAGCGATCAAAAACGGTATGTGCGTCAAAAAGCAGCACAAAATTTAAAAATGCAAAAAGGCACCGGTGGAGGTCCAAATAGAGACCACAAATTTTCTCCTGTTGAAGAGGCGATCTACAATCTCATTGCCATGAAGGATAGTGTAGAAGGTATTCAGGTGAAAACATTTGGGCTGGATTTTTTTGAGCAAACAAAAGATCAACGTTTGGAGCCGACAGAAGAACTTTTGTTGGAATTGTTGGAGGATGAAAAAGAGGCCACGACTGAGCCACCACGAAGCAGATCACCTCCAACAACTTCCAGCACAGCAGTTACCAACAAGCAGCTTCCAAAAAAGTCACCCAAAACAGCTGCAAGTAAAGAATCGGCGGCCAAAGCTGCTGATATTCTTGTTGCCGAGCTGGAAGTCCAGAAAGAGCTTTTGGACAACATAAAGATGGCAGTGGTGGAGATGAAGGAGCAACATCAAAGCTCCAAAAAAGTTTATAGGTCTCTCGATAGAATGCAAGATCTCCAGAAAAAACATTTCACTGCAATGGAAATTTTAAAGCGGGAGGACTTTGAAGAAAGGCGGCGTCACAATGCATTTATGGAAAAATTAAGACTCCAAGAAATAGAGTTTAAATTAAAAAAAATTAATCTGGAATTACAAAATTGATATGTAATAAGTGAAATGTGATATTTTCAAAAGTACACTTAGCATTACCAAATATTTTTTTTAAAAGTGAAGTGATATTCGTATGAAGTTAACTTTAAGATAAATGAATTTACTTTCTTATTTTCAAGAATATCAATGTATTTATATTAGTTTTAAAAGAAATAAATTTTTTTTTATTTTTGTTATTTTTTATTTAAAAATTAAACAGTGATTTTTACATAACTTCGTCTTCTTTTATTACAGATAATTACATTAATATTATCACAGATAATTTACAGATTATTTCAGATGTTAGCCCGAATTCCTTGTGCTACAGTTAAATACTGCAAGGACATTGGAACTGCTTCATTTTCATGTTGATCTTGTTCCTCAACGTTTAAATCACTTAAGTCGCTAGGTGTGAAGTTGGCTTTATAATGAATACATATGTTGTGAAGGGCACAACATACATTCACAATTTTAGCAGCTTTCTTTGGGTTGTAATGCAGCTGTCTTGCACCAATAAGACATCTCCAACGATTTTTTAAAACTCCATTGGTTCTTTCTATAATGTTTCTGCATTTGGAATGTAATTCATTAAACCTCATTTCCGTAGAATCAACCTCTGGAACTCGATAAGGTGTCAGAAGCCATGGCTCCAATGGGTAGCCTGCGTCGCCTTTCCATAAATTAATGAAATTATTGCAATTTTTTTTTAAATATCAAATTTTACCTAATATCCGAACATTTTTTTCACCTCTTAAATACTCCTGCTCAAAATGAACTCGCAGATCGCTAGTGTTCCATATGAGTGAATCGTGGCAAGCACCGGGGTGAGATGCATCAACATAACGAATCTTTAGTTCATCATCACAAAGCTGAAAATATAAAAATATTTCTTTCAGAAAATAACATCATATTTGAAATAACTTACCAACATAACATTTAAGCTGAACTTTCCTTTTCTATTATAGAATAAGTGGTTGTTTTCAGATGGAGCAATGATCTCAACGTGCGTTCCATCAATGCATCCCACAACACCGGGAATGCCATTCTTCATATAGAAGGCTCGCGCAACTTTTTTTTTCTGCTGCCGTCTTGCACATACTTATCCACTGTTGACACAGATAAGTTTAATATATGTCTACGACTTCTGTTAACACTTTACTCAAAGTGGACTGTGCCAAAGACACGTCGCTGTCTTTTCCAACACCAGTCTGGTATCCACCTTCAGCAAAGAAGCGCAAGCATCCGCTGAGTTCTGCTATTGACCAAGGGGCAAACTGCTTTTCAGTTGGTTTTAAGAACCTTGTCAGAACTTCCAACAAATATTTGAAAGCAGGCTTATTAACCCTGTAATACTTTTCAAACCTATAAATAAGGAAAATTTATTTATCTGAAGAAATATTTAATATTCATGGCAATTACAAAGACTGGGGCAACTCAAGTGGATTCGCGGCATCACGAAACTGCCTTCTGACAACCTTTTGATGCTGGGCCTGCTGCTTCTCTGCATTTGCAGCTTCTAAAACTAAACTGTGGAAGGCTACACTGTTCATGTAGAAATTTTAAAAAACGAAAACTTTCTAAATCTTAATATTTTGACGTTGTATTTTATAAATATTTTAAAACAAACAAGCTGCACTCAACAATATCAAATGTCAAACTTTCAAAACAGCTGATTTCGAAATTATTTCACACTTCGGAATTCTTTCTCCCTCTTTGGCTTCTCACTGGTCGTTTAGGATAAGAGGATTTTTTTCCGCATGAAAAATAAATCCGCTTGCGAATTTTTCCGAGCGAATATTTGGAATTGGGCTAAATGTGTTTTTTAATTCACTGAAAATCAAGTTTTTTTTTTCAAAATAAATTCAATTCGTTAAAATATGATGACATTTAATTTCAAATTGAATAGTTGTCAAACGGATCATGCAAGAGTCAAAGGGTAAAAACTGAAATGTGATTTGAAAATTCGTTAACACTCCGAAGAAAACAATTGAATTTCCACAGATTACGGTTTTATATCGATCGGTATGAACCTCGGCTAGAGTCGGACCTGAGCATTAGAGGGTTAACAATGAAACTCTCACGAACAGGTAATAGGTAAAACACATAATGAACTAAAAATACCGATTCTTAATCAATATACTAGAAATCCACTGGCTTAAAAAATACTATTACAGCTAGTTCAAAAAATGCCAGTTAAAAAACTACCTCAAATCATATTGATAATAGGACAATTGTCTTTTCCTATGACATCAACACAGAAAAATAACCAGTTTCCGCAATGTAAAAATCCTTTTGGCTTTTAAAAATAGTTGTCAGTGGTTAGAAAAGGTCTATCAAGTCACTAAAAGCAAACCTTTCTTTCAGATTGTATAGTACTGTTATCATGAATATATGTTTGTGGGATATTTCTTAAAATTTAATTTCGTTCAAATCGTTCTACTGAAACCCAAACATTTGTGTTGTGTACGTTTCTTAACGAGAGGAGCGTCAATGAAACACGATAATTCAAATTTTACATTAAATACTGTTTATGGAGATACAGAAGAATTAATTGCAATTGCAGCACCTTCTACTGAGACTAAATAAAACAATACATCGCATTGCATGACTACCACAAAGTTCAAATGTTAGCGCTTACTGTCATTCATAATTTGGCCAAACTACAGAGTGCTTAAATTTAATTTCAATAGGATTTTTTTAAGAAACTACCTGCAAGGTTTTGCACAAGGATATTCTTTAAAATCATTTTGAAAATATTAAGATTACCAAGCAATCTGTTCAAACCAAAAAGCTCTTCAGCGATACTATTGTGTGTCATATGAATGTAAATTGAAAAAACCATTGATACATTCTTAAATAAACCTTTTAGATTTTTTCTTTTAAGATTTTATAAAACAAACTGATGAAAAGCCTTACTTAAATACAGCTACAAATTTCTAGACAACTTTTAAAAATTGTAATTTATGGTCAATGAATTTCGTATTCATACCCCTTCTTGACAATGTAGAGCATTGATAAGTATAGTAATTAAAACTACACGATCCTGTAAAACTATTTCGAATACCTCTTTATAACCTTCATTGTGAGAACAAGCTGAACAAGCTGAACATTATGTAATTTAAAATAAATATTCTCAATCTTATGGATATAGTTTGAAATCGTCCATGATTTGAAGTTATAAGAACCAACACAGCAGACCGAATGTCTCCTCGAAACTCATAAAACTCCCCAAGCTCATAAAGATAAGAAACACCTTAAAACAAAATGTGGACAACGAAAATGTAGCGATGGAAAGTATTCAAATTGAAAACAGTTAAAAAAGAAAATAAATTGATTTTAAATAACAAAATAAATTACCGCTAAAACAAATCATGGCAACAAAACCGAACAAGATAACGAACTTTATTAAGAATTAGGGTCATATAATAAGATGTGACCACAGAAACTTGTAGGCAATAAAAAACAAAACTCTGAGGAAGTGTCACCAAAATGTTAATATGAGGTTTTTTGTTGGGAAATTCATGTTGTCAAGATAAGATCTCATAGATTTTTTCGTTGCTTTTATCGTTGCTGGCCTTACTTAAAAATGCAGCATTGAGAACCGACATGTAATGTGATCCGACATCTAAAGGAATTTTGAATGCTTGTGAACGCACTTTTGATTATAGGAAATTCGAATTTTAACAGAACATAACATATCATTAACCTTTATTCAGAGTGGGACGATAAAAGAAATCTGTCAGGGTAGACATGCTGGAGTCTGGTATATGACATGAATACACCTACATCGCTGTATTTGTAAGTTAATAAAAATGAACTCTTACCAATAATGTTGGATTGGTTGTTGTTTTGGGAATTCTGAGAATTTCAAGCACTGAATTTTCAAAATATTTTTAACTAATAAATTACCTTTCAAAAATATATAATTAAAGTGACTGATGGTAAAAAAAACTTTTTCCTGCAAAGAATAGGGAAACTCCATTAAAGAATTAGCAAGCAAGACATAATTCCATTTAAACAACGTATTGGAAATAGTTTCCCACAATTTTATAAAAGTATTTGGTAGAATTTCGTTCTTTAGTCGTAACATGGCTACCTGCAATATTTGTTTAAGAGGCAAAACTACCCGGAAGGCTGATTTTATTTCCCTTCTCATTTCAACATCTTCAGACTTTCCTCCAAGAAAGACTTTCTGTGGCATCTGTGCATAGTGCGCTAAGTGCGAAAATTGCGTTTTTAGGAAAACTGCATTAAAACTCTCTTTCACAAGTAATAGCTCAAGATTGGAGTATCAGTACACGATTCATGAAGGAATATCCTTCATTGCAATGAACAGAACACTTATCTTGATAGACACAAGGAAAGATTAAAAAATTACGATTATAGTGATGCAGATAGCTCGAAATTCACAAAATTCGATTTAGCCCACTATGCACAGGTGCCACAGAAATTCATTGATAAAGTATGTTTATTGTTTTTATTTGCATATATTTTTTGTTTATTTATTTGGGAATAATGTCGACATGTAAGACAGAGTCTAATGCACTCAGTATGACATGATAACAACAGATTACAACTATTTATGGGTAACAGAGAACTGCACAAGCCTATTCACTTGCACTTTCAAGTAAAAAAAAAAACCAAATGTCCATTTCAGCCCTTGAAAGGACTTTGACCGAGCTTCTTTTGATCAATTGTGTTGTACGTGCTGTGAAATGTTTGAACACAAATGATCGAGAACTGGACGTACAAGTTTTATGCAAGTACCTTTTCATGGCAGTTTTTACTCTCTGAGGTTTGCCAATGTCTGCAGAGAGGTGACGGCCGAACAGAAAAATAAATTCAATTAAAAAACTTTCTGTGTCAGGTGGGAATTAAGCCAGGGTTCTCTGGCGTATAGACCACGCACTCTACCCCTCAGCCACCACGTATGTTTTTCAAGTATTTGCTAAATTTATTAATACAAGCGCGCTTGAACTTAATAATTTTCGATGAAGTTCAAGCAGTGCACGGACTTGAAAAAAATGTTGATGGTAGATTGGACTCAAAAAGTGTGTTAGATTGAAACAAAATGTGGCAGATTTGTTATTTCATGTAAGAACTCTATATATCTTATATTGAAAATATATAAAAGAACCATAACACAGTTAACAATAACAAAAATAGTATATACTCAATATAAAAAAAAAACAAAAATAGATTGAAAACCAACAAACTTCCAGTCAATAACAAAAGCAATATGGAACACATCTAGTTTAGCAGCAGGAGCCTAATTTTATTATAAATATGTGTGCTTACACCCTTATGGCCTAATTTCTTCACAGTCTGGTAAAAGTTACAGTCCCATTAATCTCACAACTCGCCGGAAATGGAGGTATGATTTTCCACTAAGTTGTGAGCTTACCGGGGCGGTAACTTTCACCGAACTGTGAAGAAATTGGGCCTTAGACGAGTCCATTGAAAAATGTCGCTTACTTATAGTTTTCGAGACAAAATTCAGCAAATTTTTAAAAAGGTCAGCCTTCCATCAACAAAGATTTATAAAATCTTATTAGTTTCCCCGGAGGCTCGAATAGGTTTTTTCATTGCAAAATTTTTTTATAAATATTTAGCGGTAACCGTTTCGTTTTGCAGATTTAATATTAACAGCTGGCAGTCAACATCAAAATATCAATGTGATTTACAATAACAAGCATCTGTCAAAGTCTAATGAAATTGACAATTTAGCTTTCTACTGATGTGTTTATTAAAATTATTTCATAGAGAACAAATTCATCAAAAAATCTATGAAGGTGGAAAAGTGACAGATTTTAAGCCACCCGCGGTAGAAGTGGTAGACCTAAAAATTTTGAAAACATGAGGTAGATCTACTACAATAGTGGTAAAGTCCGTGCTCTGAGTTCAAGTATACTTGAAATTATGCAAGTCGACGTCAGCTTGTTGCCCGAATTTATCAACCCGTAATCGACTTGTACTGAACAACACGAAGTAAAAACAAGCGGCAGCCGCAAGGCTGGTCCATCCATCGGAGGCATGGTCTCCCTCGTCGTCGTTGACCAGCGACCCTCGCCTCGAGCACCTTTTTCGCTGGAGCTTCGTCTTTCATACGACGGACATGACCCAGCCAGCGTAGTCGCTGCACAGTTATACGCCGAACTACGTCAATGTCATCGTATAGCTCATACAGCTCGTGGTTCATTCGGATGCGATAGTCATCGCCGACTCGAACAGGACCGAAGATTTTGCGAAGAACTTTTCTCTCCAACCATGCCTCAGCGCCATAAAGCAGCACAGGTAGAACGAGCGTCTTGTAGAGTGTTAGTTTTGTCGATCGAGAGAGGGCTCTGGAACTTAGTTGCTTACTGAGCCCGTAGTAGCACCTATTAGCAATTATTGTCCTTCGCTTTATCTCCAGGCTGATTTCACTGTTGGTATTAATGGCGGTGCCAAGGTATACGAACTCCTTGACTACTTCAAAGTTATAGCTGCCGGATGAAACGTGAGAGTCTAAACGCCGCTCTGCCTTATTTGTAGACAGCATATACTTTGTTTTACCCTCATTTATCGTCAAACCCACTTTGGCTGATTCCTTTTCGATAGCGGTGAAAGCAGCGGTAACATCTCTCTTGGTTCGGCCGACAATATCAATATCATCAGCGTACGCAAGGAACTGGACACCTTTTTAGAAAATGGTGCCATTACGATGCACACCGGCCTTTCGTACGATCCCCTCCATGATGATGTTAAAGAGATCGCAAGACAGTGGATCGCCTTGCCTGAAACCTCTTTATTGAAGGTTTCGGAGAGCTCATTTCCTACCTTGACGGAGCTGCGTGTGTTACTCAACGTTATTCTGCAAAGTCAAATCAGCTTTGCAGGTATACTGAACTCAGACATTGTTGCGTATAGGCTATACCTTCTCGGTCTATCGAACGCAGCTTTAAAATCGACAAAGAGATGGTGTGTGTCAATTTCATTTTCGTGGGTTTTCTCCAGGTATTGTCGTAGCGTGAAAATCTGGTCTGTGGTGGACTTTCCAGGTCGAAAGACACACTGATAAGGTCCAATCAGTGTTTTTGTAATAGGCTTTAATCTTTCACACAGTACGCTTGAACCTTATATGCGATTGAAATAAGACTGATACCTCTATAACTTGCGCAGATGGTTGGGTCTCCTTTCTTAAGTATAGGGCACAGTACACTGAGGTTCCAATCGTCGGGCATGCTTTCTGCTAGCCATATTTTGATGATGAGCTGATGCATGCGCCTTATCAATTCATCGTTGCCGGTTTTAAACAATGCAGCTGACAGGCCGTCAGCACCCGCTGCTTTATTGTTTTAGAGTCATTGGATAGCAACTCGAACCTCTTCATGGCTAGGTGGTGATACTTCCACTCCGTCATCGTTGATTGGTAGCACTGAACTGCGCTCTCCATGGGCGGCATTGGTAGAATCGTCACCAGTAAGTAAATTGGAGATGTGCCGTCTCCACAATCTCAGCACACACTGTGTATCCGTATTCAGATCTCCATTTTCGTCTCTACAAGTGGATGCTCCGGGCTTAAGGTTAGACGCTTAACCTGTTGATAGAATTTTCGTGCATTCTTCTTGCCCTGGTATACCTCTACTTCCTTACGCTCACGCTTTTCCTGCTTTTTTTTTCTTGCGTCTGAAAAGACGCCTCTCTTCCTTCCTCTTTTCGCGGTAGTTTTCTCTCAAGGCTCGCGTAGCAGCTGACTGCAGCGTTTTTCTGTATGCGGCGTTTTTTACTGCTGTCGAGATGCGACACTCCTGATCATACCATTGGTTCCGAGGTTGCGGGCGCCGGAAACCAATGACTTCTTCAGCGGCAGCGAGCAAGGAGTGCGATATATGCTCCCAAAGTCCGCCGGCGTCGCTGGGTCCAGAGATTGGTTGGTTGAGCTTAACCGAGAGTTAAGCGGAGTAGGCTTCGGCAGTCCGTTGTAATTGCAGCTTAGCGACATCTGGCTTTCGTTGCATTCGTCGTCGGAGTCAATGTTGACCCCCCGAAATGTACGCACATCTAGAACACTAGAGGCATGCCTTCTGTCGATTACAACATCATCAATTTGCTTTCGAATTTTTTGATCCGGGGACAGCCAGGTGGCCTTGCGGATGTTGAGGTGCTTAAATCTGGTGCTACTAACTACCATGTTTCGTGCCGCGGCGAAGTCGATCAGTCTTAGACCGTTGTTCGTGGAGGTCTCATGAAGACTGAACTGACCGACAGTGGGGCCAAAGATGCCTTCCCTTCCGACTTTCGCATTAAAATCACCGAGGACTATTTTCACGTCATGACCGGAAGGTGGTCATATACGTCCTGAAGACTAGCATAGAAAGCGTCCTTGACGGCTTCGTGCTTTTCCTCCGTCGGGGCGCGCAAATAAGGCTGATGAAAAAAAATTTTGCCTTGATGCGGATCGAGGCCAATCTTTCGTTCACAGGTGTAAACTGGGACACAAGGTGACGTAGTTTCCGGCTAACGACGAATCCACATCCAAATTCGCGCTTCTCCACATGGCAGCTGTAGTAGATATCGAAGTGTGCTTGTTTAGAGCAGCCTTGCCCTTGCATTTCCTGGATGGCGGTGATGTCAGCTTTTATTGTTTTGAGGGCTTCCGCCAGTTGGATAATGGCACCTTCCCTATAAATGGTCCGGACATTCCAGGTGCATATCCGTAAATCATTGTCTGTTTTTCGTTTGCGGTGCTCGTCAACGTAATTGGGGTTCTTATCCGAGGCTGGTTTAGTTTTCATTGGGCGGTTGTAATGTGGCGGGACCAAAACCCTGCGCACATTCCATGTTTAAGGTCTATGGAGCGACCCGCCGCTGAATTAGCCGTCAAACTGACGGATGCCAGTTTGCCCTTGCCCAGGGAACACCACGTTTATGTCGTAAGTAACGTATGTAAAATCCCTTAAAATTTTGTTGTTGCAAAATACGCTTCTGTAAATATATCGCTCTTACGATATTAACATCACAAATACTGCGTTCATTGAATACTTCTATTATAAATATCTTTGGTTTTTTAGTTGTAAAGAGTTAGAGTAACCAAAGTGTAAAGACGTTTGTTCGAACGTTTTCTATCCCTGATTTTTCCCGATGGATAATTTTTTTATGCATATGAGATTTATTGTGGTCTTTTTTAACGCGTATGGGATTTTTTTTGGGATTTTTAAATGCCAAATGTATGGGATTTTTTTTGGGATTTTTTTTATGGGATTTTTGGTGGTATTTTAAAAAGCGTGGCATTTTTGTGGTAGTTTTTAATGATCGTGGGATTTTTGTGGTATTTTTTAATTGTGGTGGAAATCTTTTTTTTCTACTTTTCCCATGGTAAGTGGGAAAATATAATTTCCGTGGGAATTGTTCCGAATTTTAACTGGCAATCTTGCATGAACATAATATTTTCATTTGTTCGTTCGTAGAAAAAATTCTGCGAACGAACGAACGATCAGAATTGGAATTTCTATTTTCTACGAACGAACAACTATTTTCTACGAACGAACAACTATTTTCTACGAACGAACGAACGAACAAAATATTTTTTTTGTTTTATTACAAAAGAGAAAAAGAGAGAGCAGACAAACATTTCAATATAATGAACAAGTTAACTGTTGTAAATCGAACGGATTTAGAAGTTATTAGTGATTTTACTTCTGGAACATGTTTTCTCTACGAACGAACGAACGAACGAACATATATTTTCTACGAACGACCGAACTCAGGCAAGGCTCTGGCTACTGGCCTGAGGAGTTTATTAAACAAAATTTTTATTGCTTTATTAATGGGACGTTGAAAATGACAAAAATAAGCTACTAATTCATTAAATTCTAATAATTAAAGTTCTTTTTACATGCCACATTGCTTAAAATCGATTAATTATTTCTAACTTTTTAAATAATAATCGATAAAATTTATGGCAAAATTAAAATTTTTTAAAACTTAAGAGAAAAATTAAGATATAATTTCAAAGTGGAATAATCTTTCTTTCCAATTCTTTGGGCGCAGCCAATGTGTTTTTAATATATAAATTGAGCTTACGAAATAAATTATAAATTTGTCCAAGTAATTAAATTTTTATTTATTTTCCTTTTCACAATACTGTAAGAAATTTTGCATTTGTAGACGTCTAGGAGGGAGGGTATCATATCTTGTATTTTCTCCTAGTATAAAAAAAGAGGATAGCATCGTGGTTGATCATGCTTTTTTTCTTAGCTACCATAATTATCAAAATCAATTTAAATAAATTTTTGTCACTTGGCAAACAGAGTCTCTGCTCAGTGTTGTATGTGTGTGTTTTAGGGTGTTTTTTTTTTTTAGTTATGGTAGTCAGCTCTTACCCATGCATCTACCTTGTCTTTTATTCTATGATATTTTCTGACATGCTAAGTGACTGTGTCAGTGCCAAAACTGACAAAATACTTTGTCGTAAGTGCCAAAATACCTCCTAAGTCAAAGTTCTTTCACAGTATGGCTGTACTTTTCAACCACATTAACGACACTTTCTCATAGACTTCCCCGCATACACTCTTAATGCAATTTCTTCGAATGGTGTCAGCGCTTTCAGACACATGAAACTGATAAATGCGTAAAACAGATGCGCCTGCGTGCTGAGTTTCACTTTAACTCTACCTTGGGTCTCAATGAACCTTTGACTACTGCCTGCGTGAAATGATTGTTTGAATCGTACATTTGAATAAAATACGTAATGACCACAATTATGCCTGTCCATTAATCATCAATGGTAAGTTCCCGGTTGCTTATCTTTTTTTCTTTTGCATTCAACTCTCATTCTGGATTTTTTGGTAAGCCAAACAAAAGTTTGTCAACATTTTTTAATTTTCTGTGATAGAGAAACTCTGTTGCCATGATCGATTGCAGGTTATGCTCGTACTTAAAAGCCATTTGGTATCAGTTCTAAAAAGCCCATACATACCAAAGTGATTCGTACAAGTTGTGGGCAGGGCGAGATTTAAAAGTTGCTCTGATTATTTTATCTGATTATTTTATTTTTTATAAAAAATTGAAAAGGAAAAATAGGTAAGGAAAGAAAAGTTTTAATTACTATTTTTCTTGTTCTGGATATTATTATTTTCTTCCAACTACAAATAAATAATTAGAAATGTAAGTAATTTCTTGCATTATTAACCATTATTCCGGCTTACACTGAACCAAAAACGTACATAAAATCAAAGAAAAAGTTTTTGTTTCAACAAATAATTTATTAACCTTTAGCTGCCACACCTCGTTCCAGTAGCATAGCTTCTACACTGAAATAACTCGTTGCCCATCGAAAAAACATCACCATCAAAACAAAAGATGAAAATATTTTGACTAACACAATATATTATCCATGTCGAAATCGTCCCAAGTCGACTCAAACCTCCGCGTGGTGTTCCCTGGGCAACGGCAAACTGGCATTAATTAGTTTGACGGCTAATTTGAGCGGTGGGTCGCTCCGTGGACCTTAAACATGGAATGTGTGCAGGGTTTGGGTCCCGCCACATTACTACTGCCCAATGAAAACTAAACCAGCCTGGGATAAGAACCCTAATTACGTTGACGACCACCGCAAACACCAAAAAACGGACAATAATTTACGGATATGCACCTGGAATGTCCGGACCATTTATAGGGAAGGTGCCAAAATCGAAATGGCGGAAGCTCTCAAAACAATAAAAGCTGACATCACCGCCATCCAGGAAATGCGATGAAAAAAGGCAAGGCTGCTTTCAACAAGCACACTGCGATATCTACTACAGCTGCCTTGCGGAGAAGCGCTAATTCGGAAGTGGATTCGTCGTAAACCGGAAACTATGTTACGTGACCTTGTTCCCCGGTTCACACCTGTGAACAAAAGATTGGCCACGATCCGCATGAAGACAAAATTTTTCTTCGTCAGCGCGTCATCTTATTTGCGCGCACGCCCCGACGGAGGAAAAGGACGAAGCCGTCAAGGACGCTCTACACCGAGAAAAAAGCTTATGTTAAATTGAAAAAACCTAGTATAATTTATAAGATGGCTTTGGCAGTTTTCAGCCTCCCAAGTACTTCATCAAAACGCCTAAGTTTTACATGTTGACTTGCCAATTTTTATTTGGGTGATAAGCAAGTATTTGGTAATTTTTCATACACTACTTTTAAAAAAAAAATTAATTTCAAAAATATAACTAATTTTCGGGTTTTGGTTTTTTTTATTTTCCTTTTTTTTTTTATTTTAAGCTGTCGCCTCTCGTTCTGTGATTTGCTTGACTCAAATTTTTCTTTGAAATTAATGACTTCTCTGCTTTTCTTGCTGCTTGGGGTCTATTATAACAAGAACATTAAATTAAATTAAGGGTGTGTACGAATTGAACTAACTTGCTACCTAACCTAAATTAAGGAAAAGCAGTTAAGGTTTATTAAAGTTAATTAATGCTAAGTACAAATAGGTTAAAGGTTAAGAAATGTCATTATTCTCTTCTCTTAGGAAATGCCATTAATTTAGCAATCATTTAGGTAGCTCGGAATTTTCCTAAATTAATTTAGGAAACACTGCTTTATCGACACAATTTAGTTTAGGTAGCAATTTAGTTCAATTCGCACACACCCTAAATATCAAATACAAAAATTTTACTCATTGACAATTTTACGCATTGAGCCAAACTCCTTCGGAGTGATTTATTCAATATTAATTACAACTGAAGCTATGTTGCAGCATAACACAATAATATTTTAAAAGATTTTTGTTGTATGGCTATCAACAGAATACTGCAACTTACTACTTCTGTTAATACAGCATCTGTTAACATAGGTGCAGTTATGTCAGCAAGTAGTAGCCAGGCCGCTTGTATCAGTAGGTAGAGCGATGGACTGGCACCAAAAGTTCCAGGTTCGATTCCGCACGGCTGTCAAAGACATTTTTTTTTCTTTTTTCTTTTCTTTTTGTTGATGAAATGTAATAAAATTTGCTGGTGTGAATATTAACGTATGTTTTTAAATTTACTTTATGTTATTTTTGAATTTGAAAGTGGTTTTATTACAAGAAAAAACATTTAATTATCAAATGTATCCTTCTATCGTGTGTCTAAAGACGCAGCTGTGTTTTTTTTATGGAGAAAATAGTTCAAGACTATTCTTAAGCCATCCATGCTAGTTGTTTTTTAATTTTGTATTTTTGGATTTTGGGCTTAGGTTAATCAAATATTTTTTTTTTCAAGAAATCGAAGTATGTGCTTTCAAAGCAATGTATTAAACAACAAATTGCTTAGGTGAATAAGCATAAGTTTATAATTCCCATACAATTCTCTTTACCCAAGCCGGCTTAGGTGATTTGCCTATTGCTTTTTGTCTCCGTATACGCTAGTCTTGAGGATGTATACGATCACCTTTCGGTCCATGACGTGAAAATAGTCCTCGGGAATTTAATGCAAAAGTCAGAAGGAAATTCATATTTGGCCCTACTGTCTGTCAGTTCAGTCTTCACGAGACCTCCACAAACAACGGTCTTACACTGATCGACTTCGCCACGGCGCGAAACATGGTAGTTAGTAGCACCAGATTAATCACCTCGACATCCACAAGTTCATCTGGCTGTCCCCGGATCAAAAAACGCGAAACCAAATTGATGTGCGTACATTTCGGGGGTCAACATTGACTCCGACCACTATCTTGAGTCAGCCAAGATCCGCATGCAGTTATGCAATGCGAAGAACATACGAACAGGAATGCAACGAAAGCTAGATGTCGCTAAGCTGCAAATACAACGGACTGCCGAGGCCTACTCCGCTCAACTCTCGGTTAAGCTCAACCAATAAACCTCTGGAGCTGATGACGCCGGCGGACTCTGGGCGGACATGCGCACTGCCGCTCATTCATTGGTTTCCGGTGCCCGTGACCTTGGAACCAATGATACGATCAGGAGTGTTGCATCGCGACAGCAGTAAAAAACGCCGTTTATAGAAAAACGCTGCAGTCAGCTGCAACGCGAGCCGTGCGAGAAAACTACCGCGAAAAGAAGAAGGACTCAAGAAAAGAGAACTGGAAAAGTGTGAGGGTGAGGAACGAGAGGTATAGGGCAAGAAGGATGTACAAAAATTCTATCAAGAGGTTAAGCGTCTAACCCAAGGTTTCAAGCCTGGAGCATCCACTTGTAGAGACGAAAATGGAGATCTGAATACGTATACACAGTATGTGCTGAGATTGTGGACACAGCACTTCTCCAATT
>CAJZBS010000027.1:0-27197 GCA_914767935.1 Coremacera marginata | reverse complement strand
TAATAATGACCGGTGTGAAGTTAGCCCAAAATCTTCATCCCAAATTTTTAACTCAGCCCAACTTTTGAATTCGCCGTAAAATGCAATCCAAAAAGCTTCAATTCGCCGCAAATGTTAAAAATGGAAAAAAAAAACAAAATAATGTTCTTTTAATAGATATTTACAATAATCCTTAAAATATATGAATGAATTTATATAAATATGTACGTTCCATGATAAAAAACTTAACACGCAGCATAATATAAGAAAATATAAAACTGCTGTGCTTTGAAAGTGCATAGTTAGTTGTTATGAGGATATTTCCAAAAATAAACAATTAAAATTATCATTCTTCGCAAAATTCTTCAATCAAATATCCTTCATACCGTAAAATGGCCAAAAGTTATAACACTTTCCAATTTTAAAAAGAGGATAGAAGATGATAATTTTTCATCCTGAATTTTTGCCAAAAATCAACAATTATGCAGAAAATCGACTGGAGGTATTCAAAAGCTCCGGTCTATCGTCCTTGATACCGAAATCTTAGCCGAAATGAGAAAAAATGTGATTTTTATATGAAAATCAGATTTCCACACCCCAAAACTTACCCCAAAACAAAAGTTCTCATCCTGAATTTTTGCTCAAAAATCAATCTTTATTTGGAAAATCGACTGGTGGTATGCTCCAGCCCGGGTCTATCGTCCTTGGTACCGAATTTTGGGCCAAGCTGCAAAAAAAAGGGATTTTCGTATGAAAATCAGAAATCAACACCAAAAATCATACCCCAAAACAAAAGTTCTCATCCTGGATTTTTGTTTAAAAATCAATCTTTATATGGAACATCAACTGGTGGTATGTTCAAGCCCGGGTCTATCGTCCTTGGTACCGAAATTCAGACCGAAGTGCAAAAAAAATGGTATTCTTGTATGAAAATAAGAATTCCAAACCCCGAAACTGACCCCAAAACGAAAGTTCTCATCCTGGATTTTTGGCATGTGATAGCTGATGCCAAAAGGATGATTTTGTGTCTTCTTCCCCAAATTGCTATCAATCGTCCTTCATACCGTAAAACGACCTAGAAGTGAAATACTCGGTTCAGCAAAATTTGTTTTTTTCAGTAAAAACCAAACGAAAAGGATAGAAGATGAAAAGTTCTCATCCTGAATTTTTGCCTAAAAACCAACAATTGTGCAGAAAATCGACTGGAGGTATTCAAAAGCTCCGGTCTATCGTCCTTGGTACCGAAATCTTAGCCGAATTGCGAAAAAATGTGATATTTATATGAAAATCAGATTTCCACACCCCAAAACTTACCCCAAAACATAAGTTCTCATCCTGAATTTTTGCTCAAAAATCAACCTTTATTTGGAAAATCGACTAGTGGTATGCTCAAGCCCGGGTCTATCGTCCTTGGTACCGAAATTTGGGCCAAACTGCGAAAAAAAGGGATTTTCGTATGAAAATCAGAAATCAACACCAAAAATCATACCCCAAAACAAAAGTTCTCATCCTGGATTTTTGTTTAAAAATCAATCTTTATATGGAAAATCAACTGGTGGTATGTTCAAGCCCGGGTCTATCGTCCTTGGTACCGAAATTCAGACCGAAGTGCAAAAAAAATGGTATTCTTGTATGAAAATCAGAATTCCAAACCCCGAAACTGACCCCAAAACGAAAGTTCTCATCCTGGATTTTTGGCATGTGATAGCTGATGCCAAAAGGATGATTTTGTGTCTTCTTCCCCAAATTGCTATCAATCGTCCTTCATACCGTAAAACGACCTAGAAGTGAAATACTCGGTTCAGCAAAATTTGTTTTTTTCAGTAAAAACCAAACGAAAAGGATAAAAGATGAAAAGTTCTCATCCTGAATTTTTGCCTAAAAACCAACAATTGTGCAGAAAATCGACTGGAGGTATTCAAAAGCTCCGGTCTATCGTCCTTGGTACCGAAATCTTAGCCGAATTGCGAAAAAATGTGATATTTATATGAAAATCAGATTTCCACACCCCAAAACTTACCCCAAAACATAAGTTCTCATCCTGAATTTTTGCTCAAAAATCAACCTTTATTTGGAAAATCGACTAGTGGTATGCTCAAGCCCGGGTCTATCGTCCTTGGTACCGAAATTTGGGCCAAACTGCGAAAAAAAGGGATTTTCGTATGAAAATCAGAAATCAACACCAAAAATCATACCCCAAAACAAAAGTTCTCATCCTGGATTTTTGTTTAAAAATCAATCTTTATATGGAAAATCAACTGGTGGTATGTTCAAGCCCGGGTCTATCGTCCTTGGTACCGAAATTCAGACCGAAGTGCAAAAAAAATGGTATTCTTGTATGAAAATCAGAATTCCAAACCCCGAAACTGACCCCAAAACGAAAGTTCTCATCCTGGATTTTTGGCATGTGATAGCTGATGCCAAAAGGATGATTTTGTGTCTTCTTCCCCAAATTGCTATCAATCGTCCTTCATACCGTAAAACGACCTAGAAGTGAAATACTCGGTTCAGCAAAATTTGTTTTTTTCAGTAAAAACCAAACGAAAAGGATAGAAAATGAAAAGTTCTCATCCTGAATTTTTGCCCAAAAACCAACAATTATGCAAAAAATCGACAGGAGGTATTCAAAAGCTCCGGTCTATCGTCCTTGGTACCGAAATCTTAGCCGAATTGCGAAAAAATGTGATATTTATATGAAAATCAGATTTCCACACCCCAAAACTTACCCCAAAACAAAAGTTCTCATCCTGAATTTTTGCTCAAAAATCAGTCTTTATTTGGAAAATCGACTAGTGGTATGCTCAAGCCCGGGTCTATCGTCCTTGGTACCGAATTTTGGGCCAAACTGCGAAAAAAAGGGATTTTCGTATGAAAATCAGAAATCAACACCAAAAATCATACCCCAAAACAAAAGTTCTCATCCTGGATTTTTGTTTAAAAATCAATCTTTATATGGAACATCAACTGGTGGTATGTTCAAGCCCGGGTCTATCGTCCTTGGTACCGAAATTCAGACCGAAGTGCAAAAAAAATGGTATTCTTGTATGAAAATAAGAATTCCAAACCCCGAAACTGACCCCAAAACGAAAGTTCTCATCCTGGATTTTTGGCATGTGATAGCTGATGCCAAAAGGATGATTTTGTGTCTTCTTCCCCAAATTGCTATCAATCGTCCTTCATACCGTAAAACGACCTAGAAGTGAAATACTCGGTTCAGCAAAATTTGTTTTTTTCAGTAAAAACCAAACGAAAAGGATAGAAGATGAAAAGTTCTCATCCTGAATTTTTGCCTAAAAACCAACAATTGTGCAGAAAATCGACTGGAGGTATTCAAAAGCTCCGGTCTATCGTCCTTGGTACCGAAATCTTAGCCGAATTGCGAAAAAATGTGATATTTATATGAAAATCAGATTTCCACACCCCAAAACTTACCCCAAAACATAAGTTCTCATCCTGAATTTTTGCTCAAAAATCAACCTTTATTTGGAAAATCGACTAGTGGTATGCTCAAGCCCGGGTCTATCGTCCTTGGTACCGAAATTTGGGCCAAACTGCGAAAAAAAGGGATTTTCGTATGAAAATCAGAAATCAACACCAAAAATCATACCCCAAAACAAAAGTTCTCATCCTGGATTTTTGTTTAAAAATCAATCTTTATATGGAAAATCAACTGGTGGTATGTTCAAGCCCGGGTCTATCGTCCTTGGTACCGAAATTCAGACCGAAGTGCAAAAAAAATGGTATTCTTGTATGAAAATCAGAATTCCAAACCCCGAAACTGACCCCAAAACGAAAGTTCTCATCCTGGATTTTTGGCATGTGATAGCTGATGCCAAAAGGATGATTTTGTGTCTTCTTCCCCAAATTGCTATCAATCGTCCTTCATACCGTAAAACGACCTAGAAGTGAAATACTCGGTTCAGCAAAATTTGTTTTTTTCAGTAAAAACCAAACGAAAAGGATAAAAGATGAAAAGTTCTCATCCTGAATTTTTGCCTAAAAACCAACAATTGTGCAGAAAATCGACTGGAGGTATTCAAAAGCTCCGGTCTATCGTCCTTGGTACCGAAATCTTAGCCGAATTGCGAAAAAATGTGATATTTATATGAAAATCAGATTTCCACACCCCAAAACTTACCCCAAAACATAAGTTCTCATCCTGAATTTTTGCTCAAAAATCAACCTTTATTTGGAAAATCGACTAGTGGTATGCTCAAGCCCGGGTCTATCGTCCTTGGTACCGAAATTTGGGCCAAACTGCGAAAAAAAGGGATTTTCGTATGAAAATCAGAAATCAACACCAAAAATCATACCCCAAAACAAAAGTTCTCATCCTGGATTTTTGTTTAAAAATCAATCTTTATATGGAAAATCAACTGGTGGTATGTTCAAGCCCGGGTCTATCGTCCTTGGTACCGAAATTCAGACCGAAGTGCAAAAAAAATGGTATTCTTGTATGAAAATCAGAATTCCAAACCCCGAAACTGACCCCAAAACGAAAGTTCTCATCCTGGATTTTTGGCATGTGATAGCTGATGCCAAAAGGATGATTTTGTGTCTTCTTCCCCAAATTGCTATCAATCGTCCTTCATACCGTAAAACGACCTAGAAGTGAAATACTCGGTTCAGCAAAATTTGTTTTTTTCAGTAAAAACCAAACGAAAAGGATAGAAAATGAAAAGTTCTCATCCTGAATTTTTGCCCAAAAACCAACAATTATGCAAAAAATCGACAGGAGGTATTCAAAAGCTCCGGTCTATCGTCCTTGGTACCGAAATCTTAGCCGAATTGCGAAAAAATGTGATATTTATATGAAAATCAGATTTCCACACCCCAAAACTTACCCCAAAACAAAAGTTCTCATCCTGAATTTTTGCTCAAAAATCAGTCTTTATTTGGAAAATCGACTAGTGGTATGCTCAAGCCCGGGTCTATCGTCCTTGGTACCGAATTTTGGGCCAAACTGCGAAAAAAAGGGATTTTCGTATGAAAATCAGAAATCAACACCAAAAATCATACCCCAAAACAAAAGTTCTCATCCTGGATTTTTGTTTAAAAATCAATCTTTATATGGAACATCAACTGGTGGTATGTTCAAGCCCGGGTCTATCGTCCTTGGTACCGAATTTTGGGCCAAACTGCGAAAAAAAGGGATTTTCGTATGAAAATCAGAAATCAACACCAAAAATCATACCCCAAAACAAAAGTTCTCATCCTGGATTTTTGTTTAAAAATCAATCTTTATATGGAACATCAACTGGTGGTATGTTCAAGCCCGGGTCTATCGTCCTTGGTACCGAAATTCAGACCGAAGTGCAAAAAAAATGGTATTCTTGTATGAAAATCAGAATTCCAAACCCCGAAACTGACCCCAAAACGAAAGTTCTCATCCTGGATTTTTGGCATGTGATAGCTGATGCCAAAAGGATGATTTTGTGTCTTCTTCCCCAAATTGCTATCAATCGTCCTTCATACCGTAAAACGACCTAGAAGTGAAATACTCGGTTCAGCAAAATTTGTTTTTTTCAGTAAAAACCAAAAGAAAAGAATAGAAGATGAAAAGTTCTCATCCTGAATTTTTGCCTTAAAATCAACAATTGTGCAGAAAATCGACTGGAGGTATTCAAAAGCTCCGGTCTATCGTCCTTGGTACCGAAATCTTAGCCGAATTGCGAAAAAATGTGATATTTATATGAAAATCAGATTTCCACACCCCAAAACTTACCCCAAAACAAAAGTTCTCATCCTGAATTTTTGCTCAAAAATCAATCTTTATTTGGAAAATCGACTTGTGGTATGCACAAGCCCGTGTCTATCGTCCTTGGTACCGAAATTCGGGCTGAAGTGAGAAAAATCTAGTGTTATTGTGTTTTGAGTTCCATAGATTAGTGCCAATTTTGAGTTTGGCTTTAATAAACTTGTCTGTCTTTCATGATAAAATTTACAAAATTGTGATTGAAATGTTCTCAATCACATTTTTTTAAAAAATGTATTCTCAAAGTTTAGTAATTGTTTCGTATATATTAACATCTGAAAGTATGCTATGATATTTCTCGTTTAGTTTTTGTGTTGAAAATTTTGAAGGGTTTTGTATTGCATAATTTGATTAAAAAGCTTTTTAAGCTTTTAGAGTAATATCGTTATTAGCATTAATATTTGTTTTATTCACCCTGTTATGTTGACTATGCAAGAAAAGGAAAAAATCTTTGAAGAGATACACTAACCAGATATGTGAGCATACATTAGACAAAAAGAGATGACCTATGAATTCAATGAAGATAAAATTGCGGGAAATCTTAACATTTGGCAATTATAAAAATTGGCGCGAAACCTTTTTGACTTTTAGTATGGGGGAAAGAGATAACACATGTGCTGAAAATTTCATATCTAAAATGTTGTTCTTGTAGAGTTGCCATATAGTCTAGTTTATTGAATTTACTACGATATCGGTAAGTTTATATATTTATAACTTTCGCAACATCTAATATATAAGCAACAAATTTAAATTTAAAGCTTACCGCTTTACATGACATTTTCTGATTTTTATACAAATATTCAATAGATTCACTGAAACTATTGTAATGTCATATTTTATAGCCATGATGAATAGTGAAGAGAACGGATTATCGTGAGTACCCCTGTTAATAATCACTTAATCATTTTTATTGGTATATAACAAATGATTTCAAATCATGTTTTCTTTGTTTAAAAGCTTTTTTTTATCATGTTAATTTTTGTACCATACACAGTCTACACCAAACATAGGTACTTAGCAAATTTTTTAAAAAATCGTATTCCAAGGAGAAAATATAAATATTTTTCGTAGATTCTTTGAATTAAATTCTCATATTTATTAAATAATCACACCGAATATTCCAGTGATTAAAACAAATCACACAAAAGTTTCTTAAAAAACACATTAAAATCTTTTCTATATATAAGATCACTATAATCAGAACTCACTTCTCTTCCAGTATTCTAAGCACTTGCAATTTTTCAGAACATAAAAAAATGTTATTGATATTTGCTTTTTTTCAAAATATTTTACTGTTTGAAATTACAATAGTTGCAAGAGAATATATTGATTAAATAATGTCAAATACAATATTGAGTAAAATACTTATTTATATGTTCGATATTTTCACTTCAATTGAAAGCTGTTTTGGATTTTTTTAATTTTTCGCTCACTTCTACCTTTGCAGTATTTGTTCGTTCGCTAGTGTCAGTGAACCTGAGCATTTTCAAAAAAGGTATTTTAAGAGTAATTTCATTTTTAATCTATTGATGAAATTTATATAAATTTTGAGTAAAATTTGATAACGGATTAATATTTTGAGAAATCGTGACGTTTTGAATTATTATGTTTTTCAACATATTGTCGAACATTGAAGATTACGAAGTTATAACATGCCGCCACTGAAACTTGTAACAAATCCAATTCACCGGACTACTTGGCAATACTGACGAGCTTCAACGATGAAAAAGATAAGCGACACTACCCTTTAAAATGGATATTCCAATTAGCACTGACCAGAAAGAAACGGCACTATGATACACAGGAAACCTCTTAATGCGGACTTTACACGTTCAGTCATTGGACATCAAGCATGTATACGTGCAGATTTGTATTATTCCCTAAGCGGATCTTGCACGATCAATTATTTGACATCAATCATTTATATATTGATATATTATTGAATATTTGTTTGTATGCGTTACTTAAACTCGTTGCTATCATGATTGACCAAAATAAAATGATTATGCTTGTCCAACGGCTTTATGTGTGTGTTTGATTGACAATTTTTTCGCAGTTCGTTTGTTTTCATCGTTCGGTAATCATGTCTACAGAAAATAAAGAAGCGGTGAAAAAAATTGGAGGTCGGAAAAATTTGTGGCAGAGTTTATTGAAGTTTATCAAACATTTTTGAAGTTTATCAAAAATCTTTGCAGAAATGTTTGCAGAAACACTTTTAAGAGTTTCATTTCATAGGTCATTTCTTTTCTTAAACCACTCTTTCATCCTAACTCTTTTATTTTTACGTTTTTTAATGCAACTTGTAATGCAATATATTCTATGCAATCGTCTGTGTAATTCATTGCACGTCTGCATTCCATGGAAAATAATCAAGAATAAAAATTTGACGGTATGATTGATGTGTGTAGCCCAAGGTCCACACTGGCAATTAATTATTTTATACCATCTGTCAAATTCCATTTCTTACCATATATAATGCAAGCAATATATTTTGCATGGGCATTCTATGTTATACCATATAATTTTTTAACTTGCGTTAAAGCGAGTCCATTTTATAATTTAAGTTATTTGGCATGCAACACAATTATTTTCGCGGTCTTAATTTGTTTTTTTATTGAAGGTTGTCAAAAATTGCAGCTCATTGCTTGACATAATTATTGCAAGACATATATCGCATACCGTGAGCAATAAATATATCACATGTGCAATATCCATGGTAAGCAATATTGTATACTATAATTTATTGCCAATGTGGACATTAAGGAATATCATCATCCATGTCAAATGATTTAGCATGTCAAGGTATGGCTGTGTTCGGAAATGCACTGATTCAGCAGCTCTGTGCAAAATAATAAGCGGCTTAGAGGGGCCAGTGTAGACAGCTCATTGTTCGCAGTGCTACTGAATCAGTTGCATTTCCGAACACAGGGCATATTTAACAAGGTAGTGTCGTCTCGGAGCGGTTTGTACAGCAACTGTCGAACACAATTACAATTTGCAAATTTTGCTTTTCTTCGTAAAAACCTCATTTTGACAGATGCTGTACCCACCACAAAAGAGAATTTTAACTCCTAACACTACCTTTTTTTATTATACCATGGACCGCAATACACATATCAGTCATACCATCAAAATTGGCATTCTTTATTATTTTTCGTGGAATACAAACCTACGATGAGTGGCTCAGACGATTGTTTATTACCTGTCGTATACACGTATAACCCAGCGTCCACACGTGGAAATGCAAGTTTGAAAAAATCTATACATCCAAACATTTTTACTAACGCACTCACATTTTCGAACTTGCAGCGCTACTTGGAAGAAAATTTCAGAGTTGGGTCAAGGTTCATTAATATAGGTTAAGTCACTTGAGAGAAAAGCACTCTTTTTCCGCCTTTGCTACAACTGTCAAAGTAGCTGTTAGCTAAAAATTGTACAGATTCAGGTTTTTTTTTTTCTTGATTTCCTTTTATCCATTCCGACAGTTCGACCGAGCTTCTCTCAAGTGACTTAACCTATATTAATGAACCTTGAGTTGGGTGAAAGAGAAGCTCTCTCAAATTCCAGTATTTTCTTTTACCCGCTAAAACAAATTTTGTCTGTGTCGATAGTCTAGCATGGCCCGAAGTTAATACTGAAAGTCTCTGACAAATTTTTTGAATTAGTTTACGTAATTTATAAATCGCAATGTGGCTTACTACCTTTGAAAATGAATTATTTTTATATTATTCGTCGGAAAAAACGAACGTTTGTAAATAAGTGAAACGAATAAAGGTGTAGTTATATTTTGTAGCTTCCTTCGTGCCGTAAGTAGGCAGAGGCCTTTAAAAGTACTTTTAAGCATATAATTTTTTAAATGTGGCATACTTACTATTAAAATTCATAAACAAATATGAACCAGAAAATATTCGAAAAAATTGTAGGCTACGACAAAAATTTTTTTTTTTTTTAAATTTTTTCTTTTTTTAAATGCATTGAAAGATATGACCATGTTATATATCTTTAGCAATACGTTAAAGCAGCTCAAGTCAACATAAGCGAAAACTTATTATTATTAACCATTATTAACTATTTCAATATACAAACTTTGTTCTTTCTCATTCACCCCAATCGTAAACTATTTTCTCCCGGCAGTTGTAAAAGGGAGTTTCCGTTTTTAAGATAAAGTTCCAAATCATTTTTGGAAATTTTTAATACAAATTTGTTCATCAACCGTCAATATTCATGTGTAATATAATAAAATGAGATGTCTTTATCTGTTATCTTAAAAACAGAAAGCCCTTTTACAACTCCCGGGAGAAAATGTTTCACGATTGCGGTGATTACGTTTATCCACTACTTGGTCATGAAAACTTTTTTTATGGCCTTGCTCTCATTTTTCATGATAAATTATCAAATTATTTTTTTGTTAAGCTACTTCAACATATACCGCAGACATAATATATTAACAACATCTTGCTGTAAAACGAAACCAACAATTTCGATCGTGCGAGACACGGTAACACTAGATGTTTTCATACCAAATTATATTGTCACTCGTTTCTTCGTTCGGTCTTCGTTTCGTTATACAGCAAGATGCAGTGAAATTAATTCAAATTAAAATGTTTTTTTGTTGATTTTTTTTTCCTTTCAACTTTCCCTTTTTTCAGTCAAATAGAAACCATTTAATTATGTCGTTTTTCTTGACCAAGCTCCTTCAGATCCAACAAGAAACACGCTTCAGGTGATAACGCTAGTTGGGAAAAAACATAAATTTTAAAATATTGTTTTAAACAAGATTATATTGTCGCTTATTCTTAAATTATAATAAGTTTTTGATTCACTTAAACATTGTATTTTCTTTGTAACATCAGTTCAGAAAATTCAGCGATTAACCAAATCCCCTTTCCTGCGAATTTGGAATTTATTCAAGCAAAGAATTTAATTAAGACGGATTATTTAAAACTAATGCAATATACCGATATATATATTAATAAAATACCTTAATATAAATAGGCCCTAACTCTATTTTTTTACATTATAGAAGAAAACTTGATAAAAATAGTAACATCATTACATGAAATAACAAAAGAGTTCAGCTACTACAGTTTTCTCGCACTTTCTTAACATTAACCCATTTCAAGTCACAAGTTAATTACACGTGAATTAATTGAAATGTTAATCGGCGAAGAGTTGGCAGCTGCTGTCGAGACGGGTGTGGGTCTTACTGTATAACGAAACGAACACTTTCGATCGTGCCAATACCAAATTATTTTGTCGCTCGTTTCTTCGTTCGTTATACGTCTTCGTTAGACTATAATCCAGAAAGGAATTAGTGAAATTAAGCAATAGGTTGTTTGACAAGGCTTAATGATCAAAGCCTTATCAAATTTTCCGACAGTGGGAAAGAACGAACATCAACTAGACAAATTTGATGATAAATAACATATATATATATATATTACAGTGTAACTCTTCGCAACGAAGGAGATACATTTAAGTTAAACACTTTAATTAAAACTTTACTGGGAGAAACTCCTCGAATAAAATAAAAACACTGGTTTAGAATTATCGAACTATTATAGACAGCTCAGTTTTATTCTATATGCTTAAAACTAACAAAGTTTAAGAAAAGGTAGCGAGAAGCGCTGCCCAAAAGAAAAATTAAAAAGAGAGAAACAGGAATACAAGATATTTACCAGGCACCCTGTCCGGATAGGACCCAGCCAAAGACGGAATTCTGAGCTAGTGGCATGCCAAATCCCACCGGTAGACTGCCAGGCTGCATAACTCTCGAGTAGATGTCGACTCCCAGAAGGAGTCGCACCGGTGCCATCTTGTAGAACTGCGGATCAGCCAGATTGATGTTTGGATAGTTTTGGCTGATCCGCTCGTCGATATTTCTGGACGGCGTGACGACCTCTAACCGCCGCTCGACCCTTGCTGTCGTCTCAAGGTGGACGCTCGATCCATAGCGACCCCGCAGCATCAGCGTGCACACCTCCCATCCATCGACAACACAAGTTGGAAGCCTCCATTTTCTTGCCAACTCGTGTGCGATTATGGATTGAGGAAGGCATGCATCAAGGATCGCACGTTCTTGCACAAGGCCGCCATTTGCCCACGTAGTTACGACAGCTGTGGGGAGCAGCGAAACGATGCGTTGGAGGCTCGTCGTGGTTGGTCGTGCGGGGGGAAGCCGCTGCGGGAAATGGTCCCTAGCCGAAGACGCATAAGGTGCATTCGACCGCGGCCTCTTCTTGGAGCGGGACTGCTTCGGGACTTGGTCCCTGGCCGACGACGCAGATGGTACTGCCGACCGCGGTCCATTCCAAGAGGAACTCTGAGGTTCCCGACACCCTGACCCTCTCTGCTCCTCAGCTGCGGATGCACGCTGGAACTTCTGAGTTCTTGGCTTTTTTGCCCGTGGACGTCTGCCGCATGGCCTCTTGGAGTGCGCCCGACCTGTTCGGACGCGTGCACGAGAATGCAGCAGGCTGTGATGATCGTTACCGCAATGACGGCATCTCACATTGCTTCGGCAGTCCTTTCGCATATGAACAGCTGAAAGGCAGTTGGAACAGTAAAAATGGAGTAGTACTGTTCGCAACCGTTCCTCCAGGTTCATAGCTAGGAACCGTCGGCACGACGCAAGATTGTGCTCCATGGAGCACAAGCGACACTTGGGGATAGCATCGCTGCGCATCACTACGGCAACTGCGCTAGAAAGAGCGCTTCGCGCTGGACTTGCGTGCCGGCTGGGAACTGGGGTCCGCCCACGCACCGTGATAATCTCGCTCAAGGTCATCTCGAAATCTGTCCCGAGAATTATCTCCTCCATTAGGTCACGCTCGATGTTGGGTGATGACATTCTGAAACGATAACAAAAGAAACAGAAAAGAACAGAAAATAAATAAATAAATGGCTATGAGAAAAAAGATGATGACTGAGCTAATTCACGGGTAGAGCGATTAGCTTCACGATCGGCCGTGTAACGCAACCTCTCTCGGTGCGAACAACAGCTAAGCGAACTTTATTGTCTCTACTGACGTATGTTGTCGCTACCGACACAAATGATCAATTGTGTAGTGCGTGTTGTGAAATGTTTGAACACAAATGATCGAGAACTGGACCTACATGTTTTACGCCGACTCCGAACGGTTTATGTTCTCAAAAAGCTTTTCATGGCACTTTTTACTCTCTGAGGTTTGCCATTGTCTGCAGAGAGGTGACGGCCGAACAGAAAAATTAATTCATTTGTAAAAACTTTCTGGGTCAGGTGAGATTCGAACCAGGGTTCGAACAAGACCTATAAATTTGCCGACTCCGAACGGCTCACTTTCTAAAAGTTTAATGATAGCGTTAATCTCCGAGCTTTCCAATGCCTACAGAGAGTTTAGTGCCGTATAGAATCCAACTGGTGATATCTGCAACTCAAAAGCACACTAACTATCTGCCACATTCTTTTAATCTTGTGAACAAACAAGGCAAACGTAGTGTTGACTTGAATTATATTTAATAGATGCTTTTCGGTGGTATAATTCGATGCAAGATAAATGCATATTATATTTGCAGTTTATACATTGAATGAAATAGTTGTGTGTTGATTTTTGCACACGGCTGCAATATATACAAATATCATCCAAGCATTCCGAAGATTCTAAACATCGCATCGCTATATTGGATCTGTAAAATTCGGGATCAAATTGTTTTGGACTGCGAGAATTGTTTGAAACTTGTTCCTCAATATAGTTTAAAACAAAATAGCCACAAGCCCAACCATCTTTTTGAATATCTTTGTACTTCCGTACTTCCAATTTCCAATTATCTATTGAATCAAGTTTTTCATTATTGGTGTCCGTAGCAAATTTATTATAACAACTTATAAACGAGTTCTTGAAATCATTAAAAAATATTTGTCCATTATTTATTTGTTGAGGATCATAAAATTGAAGAAGGGAAGAATGTCTAATTATTATTGCTAAGCACCAATGACAACTATTAACATTAACTGGCATAAAAGTTATGTCTCCAAGGACTTTGTAAATGTCTTGATATAATTTATTCGAAATGCAATTAAACGCAAAGCTGGCATCATAAAATGAGAACTTTTTATGCCCTGAAACAAAAAAATCAGTGAAATAATCGATAGTTGAATCATGCAGCCAAGCATCTACTGGATTTTTTATGTTGTTAGCCAAAGTTGAATATTCTTCATATTTAATAAAAGATGACCCTCTCCTTGCAATTAAATAATTTAAGTTAGTTCCATCCTGTAAAGAAACCCTCTGATAATGTTGTAAAAGTTTTACAACTTTATTTTGAGGAAGGAATATTAGTTTCTTCAAGTTTTTTGGAATATATGGTGTAATAAACATTAGCGATGAATGGAAAGAAGACTCGGACGAGGAACTTACTGCAATGAGATCTAAATTATTTGCGCTCTGAGGGGAATTTTCTTTTGAATTAAAAGAGCTGAATTCTTCAGAAAGTGGAGAGAGGAATAAGCATTTTCTTGCATTTTGCCTGTTAACATAACGGAAGGGCGTACCATCGTCTTTAGCTCTTATACGATTTCGAATTTTACCAGAGTTATTAAGATTTACTAACAAACTAGTTCTTGGACTGGGAGTATCCTGACGACCCCACGTTTCAGCGTACTGTAAGCTATTAATATCAACATTCACCGTTTTTAAATAAGGCAGTTTTTTCTTAAATTTGGCTTTAGATTTTTGACTTATTTTTAATTTTCGCTCGAAATTTGTACAATTACTAGATGGAATATTTAATAAAACCTGTTTAGTTTCACTTTCTATAGTAGCTCTTACAGCTTCTATAAATCTCCCATATTTCAATCTCCCTTGTCCAAATTCTATAGTGGATATAATATCATGCTTGACTTCGCGAAACCAGCCCTCAACAATTCCGTTTGTAGCCGTCGTATATCCATTAAATCCATCTGATATAATGCATGTCCACATTGGCAAATATGGAGCACAATACTGCATAAAATATTCAAGGAATTTGTTGGAGTAAAAAGTAATTTTTAAAGAGCAAGAAACATTTTCATGTTTTAATTTCTGCTCAGTTAAAATTTTCAGGAAGTCCTTATAGAACATACTATGCTTAAAACTTGTTTTTTCTATCTCACTTACATAAGTTTCCTCAATGAAAATATGTTCCTCAGAGATATCTTCCTCACAATTTATTAAAAATGCATCCGTATAGTTTTGAACATCCTTATCTTGTTTTTTTTTCTTAATTGCAATAGATGACATTTCATATAAAACATTTAAAGACAACTTAACGTTATTACTTTCAAATTTGGAGCCCAAAACTATACAAAAGTGTGTAAACCACGTTTTTATATTGTTGTAATTTGATTCGTGGTACACATAAATAAATAGATTTTTTATTTGCCTTTTCATAGAATTGTCCAAATAAAGAGAATTAATTCTATTAAACATATTCTTTTGAAAGTGTGCATGGCAAATTCTAAAAACAATTTTTTTGGTAATTATACTTTCATTTTGAGAAATTTTGAAATGGCAATAGTTCAAGTATGTGACCAGATCGCAGTGGTTCCAGTGTAACATAGCGCCATTAATTAAAGCTCTACTAAAATCTGTTACTAGAGTTGTACAAAGGGGCCAAGTATTTTCTTTTTCGCAGAGTTGTCTAAGCTTCATAAGCCAGTTACCAATTGAACCTGCATCATGCGAACAAGCTATTCTCTCTGCTACTGGATATGTTTTGCCTCTGTTATTGGATATAACTAATGCGTAATAAAAAATTTGTTTCTTATTACTTTCAATTTTTCTGATAACAGATCCTGTAGCATCGAGATAGCATACTAGGCCACCATTATTACATTTTTTTGCTAAAGAAGCTACCTTTATTTGTCTTTTTGAAAAAAGACCAACTTCCGTAGGTTCATTAAAAAATTGAAAATACGGATCAAATTCTTTTTGATTTTCATCGAATCTCATTCTGAGGTCATCTCTGTCATTTTTGGAGAGATCATTGCTATTTATTCCTTCGCTTCTAATTTTCCTGTAAACACTTTCAGATCTTATGTCCCCCAAGTTTAAGTTTATTAATTCATTTTCTAAAGCTTTATTTACATGCTTATTTCTAAGCTGTTTTGGAAGAATACTTTTTAACTCTTTCTTAAGAAGAGTTCGATTGTAACCTCTTACTTGTGAAGTTTTATACTTCACATGGTTAAAAACTCCACTGGTTATAAAATAGCACTGCATTGCTTCTCCTAGTTTAGGAAAAGTGGGAATTTTTACTGTATACTTTAAGCAAGATGAATCTTTAGAAGATTGCGAACAATATGCTCTTATAGTGGCAAACGATTTTTTCGCGTATCTTACATCTTTGCACTCAATGAGACATTTTTTTAATTTAGTTTCAAAAAAACCATTCCTAAACCCAAAATATGTATTTTCGGAAAAATTGCCCTCATTATGTTCTTCTAAATTATTACCAGATTTTTCTATAGTCTCAAATAATTTATTATATTGGTCAATAGCCAATTCAATATATTTTTTTATATAAAATGGATAATTTCGATTAAATTTACCGTCTTTTCCTAAAAAATTTTCTATTTCTGGAAATGGAATAGAAAAATAGAAGGGTTCAATATTTGTTTTGATAAAATCGTCGGTTAACATATTTAGACTGGAATTTAAAAGCTTCTCGTCTGTGTTTTTTTCATTTTGTTCGTACAAAACAATGTTTTTTTCAGGACTTCTATTTTTTGTCCATGCAATACTAGCACTATTTCGTTCATCTAAACTGTTTTTAATATTAAAAGAAAGTTCATCTAATGATTTTTGAATGGCAGTACAAACAAGTGGTTTACTTGGCAACAATTTTAATTCACTTAATATATCTGCTAAAACTGAATGCAAAGAATCAAGCTTATTGCCAGCGGATGAAATTTGGTTGCAGATATTCTCAAAAATTTCTTTAATCGAAAGTTTTGAATGGTCTTCTGAATTAATAAAGTTGCTTTCTACATGAAAGTCACATTCATTCAGGATAATAGGAGAATTAGTTGCAGGGCTTAATTTTTTAAGATCTTCCATTTTTGCAGAATTCAAAATATTTTGCGTAAGACTCTTTCTTTTTCTAATTTCACAAGCTATCTGCTGAAAATTTTTGAAATAATATTGCCTAATTATTGCATAATTTTTGTTGGTGCATTTAAACTTCATTTCAACACATAATAAGTTTAAAAATTAGTTTTTATTTCTATAGTTCTTATTACATGTATCTTTTTCTATATCTATTAAATCCAAAGTTTTTATTGTAGTCTGAATGACATCACACATGCTATTTAAGTCAATTTTCTTAAAAGAACATGTTTTACGCCCTACAACTAAATATACTAAAACTATAAAAAAAAATCCTAGGCCTATGAAAAATATTAAATTAATAAAATAATTCAAGTTCAAAGCAGCTTCGCCCATGATATGGATATAAAAGAATCTAAATAAATTAAAGAAAATTGTAGGAACGATTTCTGTTAATATAAGATATAGAATTAATGTGCGTAAATATTAAGTAAATAGTTGACTCAATTTAAAAGTTTTTGCTTAGGAAAATCCAGAAGCTTTGCAATTCAAATTGCAGTTTTGCCTGAAATAATATTTTATATTTTAGCATAAATCTTTTTTAAATTAAAGCGTTGTTCTAATTTTTTAGGCAAAAAATTCATGATCTTTGGAACTCTTTTACTGGAAACGTTTGTACAAAACGTTTTGAAATAGCTGCGTTTTTTTCCAACATCTAACGCATCTAACTGTGAAATTGACTTTTTTTCGCAGTGTAAATTGATATCCAAATAAGATTTGGATGTTGGAAAAACGTGGCTAACAAAAAGAAAAGGATTAAATAAGTTTTAAGGTAAATATAATCAAAGGAAAGATTTTATAAAAGGAAAGCGTATTCTACACAAATTAAATAGAAAAAAGCAAAACTCTTTAATTATGGAATCAGAACAACGCCATAAAGGATATTGTATTTTTCCTTTGCGATCCTTTTTTCATAAAAGTACAATGTCAAAACGGAAAATCTCGATGCTAGCTTTCGTACTTAATTTTTTATTCATTAATTTTTTATTTTATACCGGGTACCGAGAATACTTTTTCAAAAACCTTTGTTTTGTACAGTAAAAAACATTAAATGAAGAATATTAAAAAGAAATTTAGGTTCGTCCCTTTCAATTAAAATGGTTTCTATTCTTTTGGTTCTTTGCTTGTGGATATAATTAAAAAGTGTTTTTAATAGAAACCTATTATTCCTCCCTTTGGTGAATGCAGAAAAATCGCTAAAACTGACACATAATAACGAAACCCTTCTTTTAAACTTTTGTTGGTTTTTGCTTGTGTCAATTTTGTTTATGTTTATGTTAACGTATTCGTAATCGCACCACGAATCAAACTCGTCAGAGACGAAGCTCAAATTACCCCTCCCTCCCCCCCGACCGTATTTAACTATATTCGAAGTCTATAAAAAGTTTATGTGAATCGCTACTTGTTTAAAGGGCGTATGTTGCCATTTTTATTTTTTTCAATAATTGGAGTCTACTGATATAGCCCAACGAAAACGAACGAAATGGCTATTTCAGCAAAAAATTTGATTTACCTTCGCTTTCTAAAAAAAAATACTAAAATTGTTGAATGTTGGCCCAAAAAGTGATATTTTTGAAACTTTGGTTGAGTTTTCTAGTTATACTTAATTATATGTTTAAAATATTTCTGAACATCCATAAGAGTTGAAAATTGGCAGGCTTAATAAATAAGATATGTTCTTTTGAAATAAAATAAATTCAATAATGCATCTTCTAAAAGATTGGCGGTATAAAACAGTATATATGGATATATATGCGTAAGAACTGAAAATTTGATAAAACATTTTGGAAAATAAAAAAAAGGGATACCTCAGATTTGCAAAATTTTTTTTTTATTTAATAACTATTATGTCTTCTTTAAGCTCTAACAGTGCCAAGGTGCCCAAACTTACGGTTGTCTAGTTATTTAACCTGTTTGATGTTCCAAAAATGATATTTATTTTAATTTAAAAATCAGGTTTCGACTGTATTTTTTAATAACTTTACTTTAATAATAAATTTACTCAGGAGGTGATGCTGATCAAGAATATATACTTTTGTACACCCGCCACGCCTATTTTTTGGAGTTTCAGACGGAATAAAAAAAATTATATTCCCCTTACGTAGTAAACGTGGTGGTATCAAGAAATATATGTATTAAAAAAAATAATACACTGCTCAAACTGAAATGACAATGAATTAAAAATTATTAAAGAAATATGTTACGTAATTATTACATCATAGTAGGGGCAACATGCAATGTCTTTACATTATGTTCTTTGATGTTTCTTCTTCCCATTTTTTGTTAAGTACATTTTTCTTACTCTCTCATTTTTTCTACAGTTCTTGTGAAAAAATAACAAAAACGTTAAAGCAAAAAGTAAACAAAAGTGAAATAACGCGTTGAGGTCATGGCTGATTAATATATGTTAAGTCGGTTAAAAGAAGCTCGATTGAAATGTCAGAATGGATGAAAGGAAATCGATATAAAAAATCTAAATCACACAATTTTTAGCTGACAGCTACTTTGACAATTCGAACAAAGGCAAAAAAGAGTGCTCTCAAGTGGCTTAACCTATATTAATCGACCTTGTTTGGGGTATAAAAATATGTTATACAATTATTAATTCAGAGAGTGGGATCAACATGCAATCTCTTCACATTATATTCTTTACTGTTTGTTCTTGTTTTTTTTTCCAATGCATTTTTCTAACTCTCTGATTTTTTATACAATTCTTCCGGTTTGTGAAAAAAATAGCAAAATCGAGAAAGCACAAGAGGCTCGTAACAAACTGTAGACATTTTCGTTTGGCAAACACACGTAAAAAGCTCAAGAGTTAGTACAAATTCGGATTTATTAATATGCTTCTCATCAGCTCTGATCCTTTAGTTGATTCCTACCGAAAAAGATCTTTAATTGATGTTAGAAAATTGCATCCGGACGTATTCGTTTTTCTTCTTAATGTTAATGAATAAGTTAAAAATCCCATTCTTAATAATGCTAAGATAAGGGAAAATAAATGAATTCTTAAATTTAACATTAAATTTCGTTTTTGTAAATTTTTAACATTAAATTTCGTTTTCGCAGCTTTTCTATTAAAATTAAAATATTGTTATTTTTATTAAATGAAAAATATGTAAGAGACGTGATAATATTATAATAAAAGCATACATATAGGGCCATTTGTCGAAAAATCGACCATCTGTGTTTTATCACACAGGTAACACAAAGTTAAATTTACCTGTGTTGTCCAAAACCAACTGATTCTCATATTTTAGACTTTTGGTAACCTGCTTACGTGAATAGTTTTATTTACATTACATTACATTTATATATTTTTAACGATTTTTCCAAAAATTGTCAAAAAGAAAGGTAATTTTTTAACCGCTTACCTGAATAGGTAAAAAGAGGAAATTTTAAAAATTAATTTTTTTCTGAATTTCCATTTAATCGAACCATGTATATGGAAAAGAGTTTGAAAAAATCTTTTATATTTTTTGCAGAAATAAATTTCAAAGTTAGTGGTTGAAAAATCGACTAGCGGACTAAAATGGGTTAAACATCGAAAACTATCGAAAAAAATAACAAAATAATATTTTCCTACTAACTTGTACCAATCGCATCACTGTGCGACCTTTACCGCCACCAAGATGAAGCAAAAGTAATTTTTAATAATTCTTCGTTTTATTCTTAATTCAATGTTTAATAATATGTTTAACATTATTAATTTTTCACAAACAAAATTTTAATGCAGTGTTTTTTTCAATTTAATTCCGAAAGTAAACAAAGTTCAGAATAATACACATAAAATGTTGTTTAATATATAGCAAAATTTTACATGGAATCACCAATATACTAGCGTAGATACCTACATGGAAAGAAAAAATATTTTTTTTTTTACTAAAAAAATTATACTTTTTAGAAAATAATGATAAATAATGACATTATAATTAGTTATGCAGAAGATAATTAATCGATTGATTTCATGTTCAAACGAGCACAGCTCGATAACGTTTAAGCCGTTGGGGTTTTTCATATACCGTTCATATACGGATTTTATTGCCTTTGCAATAAGTTTTCAAAATAATTTTTCTGTAAGTTAGATTTTCTGCTTGAAATAATAAGGTGAATCAAAGTCGTGAAATATTAATTAACCCTGAGCTCCTAAGAATGTGAAAATAGACCCCGCCTCCGGCACATTTTTTTGCTCAGCTCGACATAACCTTTCAACTTCGTAAATAGTTGCACTTAATTGCAGGACACCCTTACTGGTTCAACTTTTAAAAAAAATTTGTTTACTCATTCTCAAATGTAATTCAGATTTGATTAGAAATGAAGATGAAAAAAAAAATGTTTGCTCCGAAATTTTTTTTTTAATAAAGGTACCCTTACTTGCCTATTTTTAAGTATAAATTTTATAATTTGATTAAAATGTGAAATTAATAATGGATAAGCTTTTGTTTTTATTGCTATCATTTTTGGTTCATGAAAAATTTTTTTTCTAAAAATTAGAAAAAATATATTATTTTATTTAATTCAAAATATTTTATTCCTTATTATTTTTTAGATGAAATTATTTTTTATGAACGAAAATTGCATTAAAAAAATTGTGTAGAAAGAAGAAGAAATCATCAAAAATTTAAAGTTTTGCCTTTAGTTTATTTAAAGTTATTCTTAGAATGTTTGGTTTTTTTATACATATGTATATTCAAGTCTTTTAATGAATTAAGAATTAATAAGCCTCAAAAAAAAACACACAAGCATTACGTCAACAATAATTACACATGAACTGCTACAAGTTTGGTAGCTTGAACACATTAGACGCTACGTAACATTTGTATGGAATTTTCTACACAATTTTTTTGAATGCAATTTTCGTTCATAAAAAATAACTAGCTCTAAAAAATAATAGAGAATAAAAAAAAAATTTGTATGGCTGCCGTGGGATTCGAACCCACGACCACGCGAATGTCCCATACAAGTTTCGAACATTTGGAAAAAATTAAAACTTTGCAAAGCGATCCCGGCTGCGCTGTTGGCAATTTTATCAATTCCGCACAAAAACAAATTCTATTGAAGTCTAAAAATAACCAAAACATAAACAAATAACACAGCCTCCAAATTCATTTGTGTTCTTTGCAGCAGCTCCGGTCAGTTGAGCTGAGGAACGAAGCTTGCTTCACTTCTCGCTGACTGCGGAACATATGGGTTTCACTCCTCGCTGGCTCGTCACCTTCTCTCACGAAAAGCTATAAAATTTATATTTGGGAAGTCTTTCTTCTCTATGTTTTTGGATAAAACGTAGTAAAAGCAAAATACATACGTACATATTAGGGTGTCTTCATTTTTTCGTATGATGTTGAAATAAATGTAAATAAAATTTCTTGTACCTACCCTATAGGAACAAACTAATTTGTTTTTAAGAACAACTAATTAAAAAAATTAATTTAAAATAAACTAGTATATGAACTAGTTTGAATTATATTAAGGCGGCATCCACTTCAATTCTAAATACTTTTTATTGCATTATATATGAAGTAATTGAAATACTACTTAAAAACAAGTGGTTGATAAACTACTTTGAATTATATTAAGGCGGCAACTACTCTGATTTGGACATGTTTTAATTGCAAATTTTTATTAGATTACAAGTTTATAAATATTTAACCATGTTATTTCATCAACTATTATAAACTTTAGGCTTCACTAACATTTTGTTTCAAAAAGACATATTTTTTTATTTACGACATTGAACTGCAAGACAGACGTGGTAAACACACTTTAAAACTGATCAAAACCCTGTGAAAAGCCTCAAAACTGTGTGAAAAGATTAAAACGTCTTTATTATTTAAGATATTCAAATTACAAACTGGTAGTGTTTAACAAACATTGCACAATTTGGACTCTGTACGGAAATTGATGCATTGCTTAACCATTCAGCAAACACCTCATAACTTCATGATTTATGTATTTTTCAAAACAGCCTTTTTAAAAATATTTTACAAACAGAAATTTAAAATTTTTATGCTTTTAAATTCATTTTCAGTAAGTGGAATATTAAATACTTTTCAATTGGTTATTTTAAAGTAATTAAAAAAATAGTTTAAATATATCTAATTTAACAAGTAGTTGAAAATATATGCAGACGAAAGTCGATTGACTTATTTAGCGGACATCACCATACAAAATATGTTAGCTTGTTCTATGGAAAAAAGTCAGAATTTTAACTAGTTGTGGTTGACAAAAAACTACTTTTTCAACTACTTTTAAATTAGTTGTTTTTTTTTTATGAGTTGGTAATATCATAAAGTATAAACGCTGCAGGCCTGATCTTACGTATGTATTACAAATTTTGCCATAATTCAACTTCAACAGGGTTAAAGCTGCTGTATTTTTAACGATAATTTTAAAGTGTATCTTCTTGTAAATTTGATCAGACGAAATTTTTTTTAAAAAAAAAGTTCCGCACGCACTTAAGAATTTGAACTGAATTTTCAAACTTTCACGACTTTTAGGAACAATTTACTTTTAGCTAAAATCGCCCTTTTTCAAAATCTTTCTTAAATGGGTATTTTGATATAAAAAAGCTAATAGTGAAAAAATTTCGGCGCGCTCTCAAGTGGTTTAGATGTTACAGTGCTCGAAAGTTGGGAAAATGGACATGAAAAACTTGTTTTTTTTTTTCATTTTCCTACAAATCTTAGCATTGTAGGTATGAAAAGAAATTATGCAGTTAACTATTCAACGAGCTAACAATTATTAAATTCCATCCATTACTTTTAAAGATATATCATTTTAGATATTTGTGGCACCTGTGCATAGAGTGCTAAGTCGGATTTTGTGAATTTTGAGCTATCTGCATCACTAGAATCGTAATTTTTTTTATCTTTCCTTGTGTCTAACGGGATACGTGTTTTGTCCATTACAATGAAGAATATTCCTTTATGAATCGTGGGCTGATACTCCAATCTTGAACTTTTACTTATGAAAAGAGAGTTTTAATCCAGGGGCCCTACTCTCTATTGTGATGCGACAAAAAATTCGCAATTTGATTTGATTGTACGGATTTGCGTACGCACCAAATTTCATTTTCGCATCGCATTGATTGCCGCATCGCAATACAGAGTAGGACCCGTTTTCCTAAAAACGCAATTTCCCCACTTAGCTGTCTATGCACAGGTGCCACAGATATTATGTACAATTTAATGTTTATACTTACGTTTGGTTATTTCGTAAAGGGGTGGACCGCCAAGTGTATATGTAAACAGCTATATCTTTAAAAGTAATGCCATGGATTTTAATGATTGATTGGTTGAATAGGTAATAGCATAGCATTTCTTTTTATACCAATAATGCTAGGTTTTGTATGTAAATTTAAAAAAGAAATGAAGTGTTTTATGTCCATTTCCCAACTTTTGAGCCCTATAACTTCTAACCCAATTTAGAGAGGCCACTAAATTTTCAATTTTTGGTATTAGAAAGGCTTAATACACATAATCCACGAAAAAAAGTTAAAAAAATAAATTTTAGCATAAAATAAATTATGCCTATCTGTTTTCTTATTTTTGTCAAGTGCATTTGGGCCTCCTAAGCCCAAGTATACGAAAAAAATTGTCAATCCCGAATGGTTTAGAAGACAAAACTCGCGGAAGTTTGAATTCTGTGCAATTGTTTAAGTGTGTAAGCTGGAATTAGATAAAATCGCAGCGAAATGGTCAAAATGATGTTTTCTCTGTGTGACCTGTTAAATGTGTTTTTAACTTTCCTTACAAGGGCACTAATTTTATCGTAAGAAAATAATTTGATATACACAATGAGCGCGAAAGGCGATAAATTTTTATTAAAAAGCAAAATTTTTAATAGATTGTTAATATCAGCAAGAATGAGCGCCGCAGGTGAAAAATTATGGCAATTTTACTGCACAAATAGGTTTAAACGACCCATATACATAAAATAAAAACAAGAGAAAATAATTAAGCGTGGGCGCTAAATCAAAACTATGCCGATATGTATTGTTTAAAAATTGGAAACTGAATCAAGGAAACCACAATTTCTTTGGTTCTTTGAACACTTTTTCCTTTATGAAAAAAAAACCACTATGGAAAACATACAAATATATAAAATTCAGTTTTCTAACCTTTTAAAGTCTTGAAATAAAAATATATGAAACTTTTAAAAGGTATGTAAATCCAAAATTATTTAGAATTTTCTTAAAAATCCGACTATGTCGCGCGCTTTCAGAATAAATTCTAATTTAATTATTATAACTCTAGATAAGGATGGGTATAAGTGAAAGTAACAGTAATTTTTAAATCTTCTTTAGAACGCTTTCGAAATAAGCTTTGCAAATAATAGTGTTATATCTTCATCCTCAACGGGATTGTCGTTACAGAAAAGAAACAACATATAGTGAACTCACAGAAAAGAAGGCTACGTGAATGATAGAATGAACCAGATAGTAGTGACAATTCATTGGGTGATCGTTGGTTGTCAAAAAGAGTACAAAGTAGAAAACGAAAACCTAAAACGAGCATGATGCAACCACCGAGGAACTTACACGGTCAATCATTTGACATCAAGCATGTATACGTGTGGATTGGTATTATTCCTTAAGGGACGAGTAGATCATGTTAAATATCTGCGCAAAAATTGAAATATTTTGATTTTCGGCTGTGTTTGTGCAAACCGTCTGTATAGCATAGATAGGCATAGTGCATTGAATTATAAGTGCATTAAAAAAAATCATTACCACTATTTACCTAGTGCTTCTAGCTTTAGAAGCCCAACCTCAAATATTTTTTTTTTAATTTTTATTAGATGTATATGGGCCTCATAAGCCTAATAAGTAATCGCAATGGAAAAATTACATTACCATTAATATATAATGGTAAAGGAAGAAAAAGTTGCATTACCACTAAAATTTAGTGGTAATGAAATATTTTAATGATAATAGAAAAAATTTGCATTACCCCTAAAAATTTAATGATTATGAAAAATATTAACAAAATTTAGTAATATACCATTAAAATTTAGTGGTACAGAAAAATTTTAATGGTAAAGTAATTATATTTTTATTATAATTAAATTTTTAGTGGTAAGGCAAATTTTTTCTATTATCATTAAAATTTTTCATTACCACTTAATTTTAGTGGTAGTGCGATTTTTCTTCCATTACCATCGTATATTAATGGTAATGCAATTTTTTTCCATTACCATAACATATTAATGGCAATAGCATTTTTTCCCCCATTTTCATAACATATTAATGGCAATGCAATTTTATTTTGCATTACCACTAGGTAGATAGGGGTAATGGAAATTTAAAGGTAATGAAAAATGTCCATGTATGTTGTATAGTGTGTGTTGAAATTCACACTGTCCTGTCATAAACGCGAAAATTTTGTTCAGAGAAGACGTGTTTTAAAGAAAAGTGTATAAAAATGGAAGCTGAAAAAAAAATTTTGTTTAATTCATAGAACTTTTCTCTATCCAGTGAATGAAGACTTTGTAGTACATTGTCGTCGTTATGGCAATAAAAAAGCCTTGTATGCGCAGATTGCAATAAAAAAGCCTTGTTTGCGTAGTTTATTTTCCAAATTACACACATGAATCACCGTCAAATTTTCATTCTTCATTATTTTTCATGGTAGCCGTGGCGTAGTGGGTAAAGTGTGTGGCCCTTACGCCAGGGAACCCTGGTTCAAATACCATCTTGACACAAAGTTTTTCAATTGAATTAATTTTTGTGTGCGGACGTCACCTCTCCGCAGACAATGGCAAACCTCAGAGAGTAAAAACTGCCATGAAAAGCTACTTGAGAACATACGTCGATCGGAGTCGGCATAAAACTTGTAGGCCCATTTCACGATCTTTTTTGTTCAAACATGTCACAAGCGTACACAACACAATTTATTTTAAGAAGCTAGGTCAAAGTCCTTTCAAGGGTTTAAATGGCCCTTTTGTTTTTTTTTTGTTTTATTTTCCATGGAATGCAGACGTGCAATGAATGACACAGACGATTGCATAGAATATATTGCATTACAAGTTGCATTAAAAAACGTAAAAATAAAAGAGTTAGGATGAAAGAGTGGTTTAAGAAAAGAAATGACCTATGAAATGAAACTCTTAAAAGTGTTTCTGCAAACATTTCTGCAAAGATTTTTGATAAACTTCAAAAATGTTTGATAAACTTCAATAAACTCTGCCACAAATTTTTCCGACCTCTCCAATTTTTTTCACCGCTTCTTTATTTTCTGTAGACATGATTACCGAACGATGAAAACAAACGAACTGCGAAAAAATTGTCAATCAAACACACACATAAAGCCGTTGGACAAGCATAATCATTTTATTTTGGTCAA
>CAJZBS010000026.1:0-27573 GCA_914767935.1 Coremacera marginata | reverse complement strand
ATCATTATCATTATCATTATCATTATCATTATCATTATCATTATCATTATCATTATCATTATCATTATCATTATCATTATCATTATCATTATCATTATCATTATCATTATCATTATCATTATCATTATCATTATCATTATCATTATCATTATCATTATCATTATCATTATCATTATCATTATCATTATCATTATCATTATCATTATCATTATCATTATCATTATCATTATCATTATCATTATCATTATCATTATCATTATCATTATCATTATCATTATCATTATCATTATCATTATCATTATCATTATCATTATCATTATCATTATCATTATCATTATCATTATCATTATCATTATCATTATCATTATCATTATCATTATCTTTATCATTATCATTATCATTATCATTATCATTATCATTATCATTATCATTATCATTATCATTATCATTATCATTATCATTATCATTATCATTATCATTATCATTATCATTATGATTATCATTATCATTATCATTGTCATTATCATTATCATTATCATTATCATTACCATTATCATTATCATTATCATTATCATTATCATTATCATTATCATTATCATTATCATTATCATTATGATTATGATTATCATTATCATTATCATTGTCATTATCATTATCATTATCATTATCATTACCATTATCATTATCATTATCATTATCATTATCATTATCATTATCATTATCATTATCATTATCATTATCTAAACAAATTCGCTTGTTCCTTTGGAATTTATCCTTGTTGGCGATTTGAGCTGGAAAGATTTTTCTGTAGTCAGCGCCTAGAATTGTACACAAAGTCTGTGCAATAGGTGCTCAGAAATTTGTATACAAAATTAAGGAAGATAAGAAAAACATAGGCAGTAAAAGTTCAATGTAAACAATTTTATTAATAACTTCTTACTTTTGATATTGACTTCAATAAGTGAAGAATATTGTGTTGAATTTCCAATATGGTGGATGCCGGTGAGATGAATAAAAAACTCAAAGAAACACAACTTTCTTGCTCCTAATCAATATGTGATTAACGAAGGAGGCAAAAAACCGCTCGTCGGATAAGCCGACCGAGCGACTCGTCAGAGCATCGATACAGGAATATCGATACTCGAACGAGTCGATAAGTAGGTATGTGGAATCTATGTTTTACAAAATCTTTTACAATTTAGGGTTGCGACGTAAACATTATCATTATCATTATCATTATCATTATCATTATCATTATCATTATCATTATCATTATCATTATCATTATCATTATCATTATCATTATCATTATCATTATCATTATCATTATCATTATCATTATCATTATCATTATCATTATCATTATCATTATCATTATCATTATCATTATCATTATCATTATCATTATCATTATCATTATCATTATCATTATCATTATCATTATCATTATCATTATCATTATCATTATCATTATCATTATCATTATCATTATCATTATCATTATCATTATCATTATCATTATCATTATCATTATCATTATCATTATCATTATCATTATCATTATCATTATCATTATCATTATCATTATCATTATCATTATCATTATCATTATCATTATCATTATCATTATCATTATCATTATCATTATCATTATCATTATCATTATCATTATCATTATCATTATCATTATCATTATCATTATCATTATCATTATCATTATCATTATCATTATCATTATCATTATCATTATCATTATCATTATCATTATCATTATCATTATCATTATCATTATCATTATCATTATCATTATCATTATCATTATCATTATCATTATCATTATCATTATCATTATCATTATCATTATCATTATCATTATCATTATCATTATCATTATCATTATCATTATCATTATCATTATCATTATCATTATCATTATCATTATCATTATCATTATCATTATCATTATCATTATCATTATCATTATCATTATCATTATCATTATCATTATCATTATCATTATCATTATCATTATCATTATCATTATCATTATCATTATCATTATCATTATCATTATCATTATCATTATCATTATCATTATCATTATCATTATCATTATCATTATCATTATCATTATCATTATCATTATCATTATCATTATCATTATCATTATCATTATCATTATCATTATCATTATCATTATCATTATCATTATCATTATCATTATCATTATCATTATCATTATCATTATCATTATCATTATCATTATCATTATCATTATCATTATCATTATCATTATCATTATCATTATCATTATCATTATCATTATCATTATCATTATCATTATCATTATCATTATCATTATCATTATCATTATCATTATCATTATCATTATCATTATCATTATCATTATCATTATCATTATCATTATCATTATCATTATCATTATCATTATCATTATCATTATCATTATCATTATCATTATCATTATCATTATCATTATCATTATCATTATCATTATCATTATCATTATCATTATCTATCATTATCATTATCATTATCATTATCATATCATTATCATTATCATTATCATTATCATTATCATTATCATTATCATTATCATTATCATTATCATTATCATTATCATTATCATTATCATTATCATTATCATTATCATTATCATTATCATTATCATTATCATTATCATTATCATTATCATTATCATTATCATTATCATTATCATTATCATTATCATTATCATTATCATTATCATTATCATTATCATTATCATTATCATTATCATTATCATTATCATTATCATTATCATTATCATTATCATTATCATTATCATTATCATTATCATTATCATTATCATTATCATTATCATTATCATTATCATTATCATTATCATTATCATTATCATTATCATTATCATTATCATTATCATTATCATTATCATTATCATTATCATTATCATTATCATTATCATTATCATTATCATTATCATTATCATTATCATTATCATTATCATTATCATTATCATTATCATTATCATTATCATTATCATTATCATTATCATTATCATTATCATTATCATTATCATTATCATTATCATTATCATTATCATTATCATTATCATTATCATATCATTATCATTATCATTATCATTATCATTATCATTATCATTATCATTATCATTATCATTATCATTATCATTATCATTATCATTATCATTATCATTATCATTATCATTATCATTATCATTATCATTATCATTATCATTATCATTATCATTATCATTATCATTATCATTATCATTATCATTATCATTATCATTATCATTATCATTATCATTATCATTATCATTATCATTATCATTATCATTATCATTATCATTATCATTATCATTATCATTATCATTATCATTATCATTATCATTATCATTATCATTATCATTATCATTATCATTATCATTATCATTATCATTATCATTATCATTATCATTATCATTATCATTATCATTATCATTATCATTATCATTATCATTATCATTATCATTATCATTATCATTATCATTATCATTATCATTATCATTATCATTATCATTATCATTATCATTATCATTATCATTATCATTATCATTATCATTATCATTATCATTATCATTATCATTATCATTATCATTATCATTATCATTATCATTATCATTATCATTATCATTATCATTATCATTATCATTATCATTATCATTATCATTATCATTATCATTATCATTATCATTATCATTATCATTATCATTATCATTATCATTATCATTATCATTATCATTATCATTATCATTATCATTATCATTATCATTATCATTATCATTATCATTATCATTATCATTATCATTATCATTATCATTATCATTATCATTATCATTATCATTATCATTATCATTATCATTATCATTATCATTATCATTATCATTATCATTATCATTATCATTATCATTATCATTATCATTATCATTATCATTATCATTATCATTATCATTATCATTATCATTATCATTATCATTATCATTATCATTATCATTATCATTATCATTATCATTATCATTATCATTATCATTATCATTATCATTATCATTATCATTATCATTATCATTATCATTATCATTATCATTATCATTATCATTATCATTATCATTATCATTATCATTATCATTATCATTATCATTATCATTATCATTATCATTATCATTATCATTATCATTATCATTATCATTATCATTATCATTATCATTATCATTATCATTATCATTATCATTATCATTATCATTATCATTATCATTATCATTATCATTATCATTATCATTATCATTATCATTATCATTATCATTATCATTATCATTATCATTATCATTATCATTATCATTATCATTATCATTATCATTATCATTATCATTATCATTATCATTATCATTATCATTATCATTATCATTATCATTATCATTATCATTATCATTATCATTATCATTATCATTATCATTATCATTATCATTATCATTATCATTATCATTATCATTATCATTATCATTATCATTATCATTATCATTATCATTATCATTATCATTATCATTATCATTATCATTATCATTATCATTATCATTATCATTATCATTATCATTATCATTATCATTATCATTATCATTATCATTATCATTATCATTATCATTATCATTATCATTATCATTATCATTATCATTATCATTATCATTATCATTATCATTATCATTATCATTATCATTATCATTATCATTATCATTATCATTATCATTATCATTATCATTATCATTATCATTATCATTATCATTATCATTATCATTATCATTATCATTATCATTATCATTATCATTATCATTATCATTATCATTATCATTATCATTATCATTATCATTATCATTATCATTATCATTATCATTATCATTATCATTATCATTATCATTATCATTATCATTATCATTATCATTATCATTATCATTATCATTATCATTATCATTATCATTATCATTATCATTATCATTATCATTATCATTATCATTATCATTATCATTATCATTATCATTATCATTATCATTATCATTATCATTATCATTATCATTATCATTATCATTATCATTATCATTATCATTATCATTATCATTATCATTATCATTATCATTATCATTATCATTATCATTATCATTATCATTATCATTATCATTATCATTATCATTATCATTATCATTATCATTATCATTATCATTATCATTATCATTATCATTATCATTATCATTATCATTATCATTATCATTATCATTATCATTATCATTATCATTATCATTATCATTATCATTATCATTATCATTATCATTATCATTATCATTATCATTATCATTATCATTATCATTATCATTATCATTATCATTATCATTATCATTATCATTATCATTATCATTATCATTATCATTATCATTATCATTATCATTATCATTATCATTATCATTATCATTATCATTATCATTATCATTATCATTATCATTATCATTATCATTATCATTATCATTATCATTATCATTATCATTATCATTATCATTATCATTATCATTATCATTATCATTATCATTATCATTATCATTATCATTATCATTATCATTATCATTATCATTATCATTATCATTATCATTATCATTATCATTATCATTATCATTATCATTATCATTATCATTATCATTATCATTATCATTATCATTATCATTATCATTATCATTATCATTATCATTATCATTATCATTATCATTATCATTATCATTATCATTATCATTATCATTATCATTATCATTATCATTATCATTATCATTATCATTATCATTATCATTATCATTATCATTATCATTATCATTATCATTATCATTATCATTATCATTATCATTATCATTATCATTATCATTATCATTATCATTATCATTATCATTATCATTATCATTATCATTATCATTATCATTATCATTATCATTATCATTATCATTATCATTATCATTATCATTATCATTATCATTATCATTATCATTATCATTATCATTATCATTATCATTATCATTATCATTATCATTATCATTATCATTATCATTATCATTATCATTATCATTATCATTATCATTATCATTATCATTATCATTATCATTATCATTATCATTATCATTATCATTATCATTATCATTATCATTATCATTATCATTATCATTATCATTATCATTATCATTATCATTATCATTATCATTATCATTATCATTATCATTATCATTATCATTATCATTATCATTATCATTATCATTATCATTATCATTATCATTATCATTATCATTATCATTATCATTATCATTATCATTATCATTATCATTATCATTATCATTATCATTATCATTATCATTATCATTATCATTATCATTATCATTATCATTATCATTATCATTATCATTATCATTATCATTATCATTATCATTATCATTATCATTATCATTATCATTATCATTATCATTATCATTATCATTATCATTATCATTATCATTATCATTATCATTATCATTATCATTATCATTATCATTATCATTATCATTATCATTATCATTATCATTATCATTATCATTATCATTATCATTATCATTATCATTATCATTATCATTATCATTATCATTATCATTATCATTATCATTATCATTATCATTATCATTATCATTATCATTATCATTATCATTATCATTATCATTATCATTATCATTATCATTATCATTATCATTATCATTATCATTATCATTATCATTATCATTATCATTATCATTATCATTATCATTATCATTATCATTATCATTATCATTATCATTATCATTATCATTATCATTATCATTATCATTATCATTATCATTATCATTATCATTATCATTATCATTATCATTATCATTATCATTATCATTATCATTATCATTATCATTATCATTATCATTATCATTATCATTATCATTATCATTATCATTATCATTATCATTATCATTATCATTATCATTATCATTATCATTATCATTATCATTATCATTATCATTATCATTATCATTATCATTATCATTATCATTATCATTATCATTATCATTATCATTATCATTATCATTATCATTATCATTATCATTATCATTATCATTATCATTATCATTATCATTATCATTATCATTATCATTATCATTATCATTATCATTATCATTATCATTATCATTATCATTATCATTATCATTATCATTATCATTATCATTATCATTATCATTATCATTATCATTATCATTATCATTATCATTATCATTATCATTATCATTATCATTATCATTATCATTATCATTATCATTATCATTATCATTATCATTATCATTATCATTATCATTATCATTATCATTATCATTATCATTATCATTATCATTATCATTATCATTATCATTATCATTATCATTATCATTATCATTATCATTATCATTATCATTATCATTATCATTATCATTATCATTATCATTATCATTATCATTATCATTATCATTATCATTATCATTATCATTATCATTATCATTATCATTATCATTATCATTATCATTATCATTATCATTATCATTATCATTATCATTATCATTATCATTATCATTATCATTATCATTATCATTATCATTATCATTATCATTATCATTATCATTATCATTATCATTATCATTATCATTATCATTATCATTATCATTATCATTATCATTATCATTATCATTATCATTATCATTATCATTATCATTATCATTATCATTATCATTATCATTATCATTATCATTATCATTATCATTATCATTATCATTATCATTATCATTATCATTATCATTATCATTATCATTATCATTATCATTATCATTATCATTATCATTATCATTATCATTATCATTATCATTATCATTATCATTATCATTATCATTATCATTATCATTATCATTATCATTATCATTATCATTATCATTATCATTATCATTATCATTATTATTATCATTATCATTATCATTGTCATTATCATTATCATTATCATTATCATTACCATTATCATTATCATTATCATTATCATTATCATTATCATTATCATTATCATTATCATTATCATTATCATTATGATTATGATTATCATTATCATTATCATTGTCATTATCATTATCATTATCATTATCATTACCATTATCATTATCATTATCATTATCATTATCATTATCATTATCATTATCATTATCATTATCATTATCTAAACAAATTCGCTTGTTCCTTTGGAATTTATCCTTGTTGGCGATTTGAGCTGGAAAGATTTTTCTGTAGTCAGCGCCTAGAATTGTACACAAAGTCTGTGCAATAGGTGCTCAGAAATTTGTATACAAAATTAAGGAAGATAAGAAAAACATAGGCAGTAAAAGTTCAATGTAAACAATTTTATTAATAACTTCTTACTTTTGATATTGACTTCAATAAGTGAAGAATATTGTGTTGAATTTCCAATATGGTGGATGCCGGTGAGATGAATAAAAAACTCAAAGAAACACAACTTTCTTGCTCCTAATCAATATGTGATTAACGAAGGAGGCAAAAAACCGCTCGTCGGATAAGCCGACCGAGCGACTCGTCAGAGCATCGATACAGGAATATCGATACTCGAACGAGTCGATAAGTAGGTATGTGGAATCTATGTTTTACAAAATCTTTTACAATTTAGGGTTGCGACGTAAACATTATCATTATCATTATCATTATCATTATCATTATCATTATCATTATCATTATCATTATCATTATCATTATCATTATCATTATCATTATCATTATCATTATCATTATCATTATCATTATCATTATCATTATCATTATCATTATCATTATCATTATCATTATCATTATCATTATCATTATCATTATCATTATCATTATCATTATCATTATCATTATCATTATCATTATCATTATCATTATCATTATCATTATCATTATCATTATCATTATCATTATCATTATCATTATCATTATCATTATCATTATCATTATCATTATCATTATCATTATCATTATCATTATCATTATCATTATCATTATCATTATCATTATCATTATCATTATCATTATCATTATCATTATCATTATCATTATCATTATCATTATCATTATCATTATCATTATCATTATCATTATCATTATCATTATCATTATCATTATCATTATCATTATCATTATCATTATCATTATCATTATCATTATCATTATCATTATCATTATCATTATCATTATCATTATCATTATCATTATCATTATCATTATCATTATCATTATCATTATCATTATCATTATCATTATCATTATCATTATCATTATCATTATCATTATCATTATCATTATCATTATCATTATCATTATCATTATCATTATCATTATCATTATCATTATCATTATCATTATCATTATCATTATCATTATCATTATCATTATCATTATCATTATCATTATCATTATCATTATCATTATCATTATCATTATCATTATCATTATCATTATCATTATCATTATCATTATCATTATCATTATCATTATCATTATCATTATCATTATCATTATCATTATCATTATCATTATCATTATCATTATCATTATCATTATCATTATCATTATCATTATCATTATCATTATCATTATCATTATCATTATCATTATCATTATCATTATCATTATCATTATCATTATCATTATCATTATCATTATCATTATCATTATCATTATCATTATCATTATCATTATCATTATCATTATCATTATCATTATCATTATCATTATCATTATCATTATCATTATCATTATCATTATCATTATCATTATCATTATCATTATCATTATCATTATCATTATCATTATCATTATCATTATCATTATCATTATCATTATCATTATCATTATCATTATCATTATCATTATCATTATCATTATCATTATCATTATCATTATCATTATCATTATCATTATCATTATCATTATCATTATCATTATCATTATCATTATCATTATCATTATCATTATCATTATCATTATCATTATCATTATCATTATCATTATCATTATCATTATCATTATCATTATCATTATCATTATCATTATCATTATCATTATCATTATCATTATCATTATCATTATCATTATCATTATCATTATCATTATCATTATCATTATCATTATCATTATCATTATCATTATCATTATCATTATCATTATCATTATCATTATCATTATCATTATCATTATCATTATCATTATCATTATCATTATCATTATCATTATCATTATCATTATCATTATCATTATCATTATCATTATCATTATCATTATCATTATCATTATCATTATCATTATCATTATCATTATCATTATCATTATCATTATCATTATCATTATCATTATCATTATCATTATCATTATCATTATCATTATCATTATCATTATCATTATCATTATCATTATCATTATCATTATCATTATCATTATCATTATCATTATCATTATCATTATCATTATCATTATCATTATCATTATCATTATCATTATCATTATCATTATCATTATCATTATCATTATCATTATCATTATCATTATCATTATCATTATCATTATCATTATCATTATCATTATCATTATCATTATCATTATCATTATCATTATCATTATCATTATCATTATCATTATCATTATCATTATCATTATCATTATCATTATCATTATCATTATCATTATCATTATCATTATCATTATCATTATCATTATCATTATCATTATCATTATCATTATCATTATCATTATCATTATCATTATCATTATCATTATCATTATCATTATCATTATCATTATCATTATCATTATCATTATCATTATCATTATCATTATCATTATCATTATCATTATCATTATCATTATCATTATCATTATCATTATCATTATCATTATCATTATCATTATCATTATCATTATCATTATCATTATCATTATCATTATCATTATCATTATCATTATCATTATCATTATCATTATCATTATCATTATCATTATCATTATCATTATCATTATCATTATCATTATCATTATCATTATCATTATCATTATCATTATCATTATCATTATCATTATCATTATCATTATCATTATCATTATCATTATCATTATCATTATCATTATCATTATCATTATCATTATCATTATCATTATCATTATCATTATCATTATCATTATCATTATCATTATCATTATCATTATCATTATCATTATCATTATCATTATCATTATCATTATCATTATCATTATCATTATCATTATCATTATCATTATCATTATCATTATCATTATCATTATCATTATCATTATCATTATCATTATCATTATCATTATCATTATCATTATCATTATCATTATCATTATCATTATCATTATCATTATCATTATCATTATCATTATCATTATCATTATCATTATCATTATCATTATCATTATCATTATCATTATCATTATCATTATCATTATCATTATCATTATCATTATCATTATCATTATCATTATCATTATCATTATCATTATCATTATCATTATCATTATCATTATCATTATCATTATCATTATCATTATCATTATCATTATCATTATCATTATCATTATCATTATCATTATCATTATCATTATCATTATCATTATCATTATCATTATCATTATCATTATCATTATCATTATCATTATCATTATCATTATCATTATCATTATCATTATCATTATCATTATCATTATCATTATCATTATCATTATCATTATCATTATCATTATCATTATCATTATCATTATCATTATCATTATCATTATCATTATCATTATCATTATCATTATCATTATCATTATCATTATCATTATCATTATCATTATCATTATCATTATCATTATCATTATCATTATCATTATCATTATCATTATCATTATCATTATCATTATCATTATCATTATCATTATCATTATCATTATCATTATCATTATCATTATCATTATCATTATCATTATCATTATCATTATCATTATCATTATCATTATCATTATCATTATCATTATCATTATCATTATCATTATCATTATCATTATCATTATCATTATCATTATCATTATCATTATCATTATCATTATCATTATCATTATCATTATCATTATCATTATCATTATCATTATCATTATCATTATCATTATCATTATCATTATCATTATCATTATCATTATCATTATCATTATCATTATCATTATCATTATCATTATCATTATCATTATCATTATCATTATCATTATCATTATCATTATCATTATCATTATCATTATCATTATCATTATCATTATCATTATCATTATCATTATCATTATCATTATCATTATCATTATCATTATCATTATCATTATCATTATCATTATCATTATCATTATCATTATCATTATCATTATCATTATCATTATCATTATCATTATCATTATCATTATCATTATCATTATCATTATCATTATCATTATCATTATCATTATCATTATCATTATCATTATCATTATCATTATCATTATCATTATCATTATCATTATCATTATCATTATCATTATCATTATCATTATCATTATCATTATCATTATCATTATCATTATCATTATCATTATCATTATCATTATCATTATCATTATCATTATCATTATCATTATCATTATCATTATCATTATCATTATCATTATCATTATCATTATCATTATCATTATCATTATCATTATCATTATCATTATCATTATCATTATCATTATCATTATCATTATCATTATCATTATCATTATCATTATCATTATCATTATCATTATCATTATCATTATCATTATCATTATCATTATCATTATCATTATCATTATCATTATCATTATCATTATCATTATCATTATCATTATCATTATCATTATCATTATCATTATCATTATCATTATCATTATCATTATCATTATCATTATCATTATCATTATCATTATCATTATCATTATCATTATCATTATCATTATCATTATCATTATCATTATCATTATCATTATCATTATCATTATCATTATCATTATCATTATCATTATCATTATCATTATCATTATCATTATCATTATCATTATCATTATCATTATCATTATCATTATCATTATCATTATCATTATCATTATCATTATCATTATCATTATCATTATCATTATCATTATCATTATCATTATCATTATCATTATCATTATCATTATCATTATCATTATCATTATCATTATCATTATCATTATCATTATCATTATCATTATCATTATCATTATCATTATCATTATCATTATCATTATCATTATCATTATCATTATCATTATCATTATCATTATCATTATCATTATCATTATCATTATCATTATCATTATCATTATCATTATCATTATCATTATCATTATCATTATCATTATCATTATCATTATCATTATCATTATCATTATCATTATCATTATCATTATCATTATCATTATCATTATCATTATCATTATCATTATCATTATCATTATCATTATCATTATCATTATCATTATCATTATCATTATCATTATCATTATCATTATCATTATCATTATCATTATCATTATCATTATCATTATCATTATCATTATCATTATCATTATCATTATCATTATCATTATCATTATCATTATCATTATCATTATCATTATCATTATCATTATCATTATCATTATCATTATCATTATCATTATCATTATCATTATCATTATCATTATCATTATCATTATCATTATCATTATCATTATCATTATCATTATCATTATCATTATCATTATCATTATCATTATCATTATCATTATCATTATCATTATCATTATCATTATCATTATCATTATCATTATCATTATCATTATCATTATCATTATCATTATCATTATCATTATCATTATCATTATCATTATCATTATCATTATCATTATCATTATCATTATCATTATCATTATCATTATCATTATCATTATCATTATCATTATCATTATCATTATCATTATCATTATCATTATCATTATCATTATCATTATCATTATCATTATCATTATCATTATCATTATCATTATCATTATCATTATCATTATCATTATCATTATCATTATCATTATCATTATCATTATCATTATCATTATCATTATCATTATCATTATCATTATCATTATCATTATCATTATCATTATCATTATCATTATCATTATCATTATCATTATCATTATCATTATCATTATCATTATCATTATCATTATCATTATCATTATCATTATCATTATCATTATCATTATCATTATCATTATCATTATCATTATCATTATCATTATCATTATCATTATCATTATCATTATCATTATCATTATCATTATCATTATCATTATCATTATCATTATCATTATCATTATCATTATCATTATCATTATCATTATCATTATCATTATCATTATCATTATCATTATCATTATCATTATCATTATCATTATCATTATCATTATCATTATCATTATCATTATCATTATCATTATCATTATCATTATCATTATCATTATCATTATCATTATCATTATCATTATCATTATCATTATCATTATCATTATCATTATCATTATCATTATCATTATCATTATCATTATCATTATCATTATCATTATCATTATCATTATCATTATCATTATCATTATCATTATCATTATCATTATCATTATCATTATCATTATCATTATCATTATCATTATCATTATCATTATCATTATCATTATCATTATCATTATCATTATCATTATCATTATCATTATCATTATCATTATCATTATCATTATCATTATCATTATCATTATCATTATCATTATCATTATCATTATCATTATCATTATCATTATCATTATCATTATCATTATCATTATCATTATCATTATCATTATCATTATCATTATCATTATCATTATCATTATCATTATCATTATCATTATCATTATCATTATCATTATCATTATCATTATCATTATCATTATCATTATCATTATCATTATCATTATCATTATCATTATCATTATCATTATCATTATCATTATCATTATCATTATCATTATCATTATCATTATCATTATCATTATCATTATCATTATCATTATCATTATCATTATCATTATCATTATCATTATCATTATCATTATCATTATCATTATCATTATCATTATCATTATCATTATCATTATCATTATCATTATCATTATCATTATCATTATCATTATCATTATCATTATCATTATCATTATCATTATCATTATCATTATCATTATCATTATCATTATCATTATCATTATCATTATCATTATCATTATCATTATCATTATCATTATCATTATCATTATCATTATCATTATCATTATCATTATCATTATCATTATCATTATCATTATCATTATCATTATCATTATCATTATCATTATCATTATCATTATCATTATCATTATCATTATCATTATCATTATCATTATCATTATCATTATCATTATCATTATCATTATCATTATCATTATCATTATCATTATCATTATCATTATCATTATCATTATCATTATCATTATCATTATCATTATCATTATCATTATCATTATCATTATCATTATCATTATCATTATCATTATCATTATCATTATCATTATCATTATCATTATCATTATCATTATCATTATCATTATCATTATCATTATCATTATCATTATCATTATCATTATCATTATCATTATCATTATCATTATCATTATCATTATCATTATCATTATCATTATCATTATCATTATCATTATCATTATCATTATCATTATCATTATCATTATCATTATCATTATCATTATCATTATCATTATCATTATCATTATCATTATCATTATCATTATCATTATCATTATCATTATCATTATCATTATCATTATCATTATCATTATCATTATCATTATCATTATCATTATCATTATCATTATCATTATCATTATCATTATCATTATCATTATCATTATCATTATCATTATCATTATCATTATCATTATCATTATCATTATCATTATCATTATCATTATCATTATCATTATCATTATCATTATCATTATCATTATCATTATCATTATCATTATCATTATCATTATCATTATCATTATCATTATCATTATCATTATCATTATCATTATCATTATCATTATCATTATCATTATCATTATCATTATCATTATCATTATCATTATCATTATCATTATCATTATCATTATCATTATCATTATCATTATCATTATCATTATCATTATCATTATCATTATCATTATCATTATCATTATCATTATCATTATCATTATCATTATCATTATCATTATCATTATCATTATCATTATCATTATCATTATCATTATCATTATCATTATCATTATCATTATCATTATCATTATCATTATCATTATCATTATCATTATCATTATCATTATCATTATCATTATCATTATCATTATCATTATCATTATCATTATCATTATCATTATCATTATCATTATCATTATCATTATCATTATCATTATCATTATCATTATCATTATCATTATCATTATCATTATCATTATCATTATCATTATCATTATCATTATCATTATCATTATCATTATCATTATCATTATCATTATCATTATCATTATCATTATCATTATCATTATCATTATCATTATCATTATCATTATCATTATCATTATCATTATCATTATCATTATCATTATCATTATCATTATCATTATCATTATCATTATCATTATCATTATCATTATCATTATCATTATCATTATCATTATCATTATCATTATCATTATCATTATCATTATCATTATCATTATCATTATCATTATCATTATCATTATCATTATCATTATCATTATCATTATCATTATCATTATCATTATCATTATCATTATCATTATCATTATCATTATCATTATCATTATCATTATCATTATCATTATCATTATCATTATCATTATCATTATCATTATCATTATCATTATCATTATCATTATCATTATCATTATCATTATCATTATCATTATCATTATCATTATCATTATCATTATCATTATCATTATCATTATCATTATCATTATCATTATCATTATCATTATCATTATCATTATCATTATCATTATCATTATCATTATCATTATCATTATCATTATCATTATCATTATCATTATCATTATCATTATCATTATCATTATCATTATCATTATCATTATCATTATCATTATCATTATCATTATCATTATCATTATCATTATCATTATCATTATCATTATCATTATCATTATCATTATCATTATCATTATCATTATCATTATCATTATCATTATCATTATCATTATCATTATCATTATCATTATCATTATCATTATCATTATCATTATCATTATCATTATCATTATCATTATCATTATCATTATCATTATCATTATCATTATCATTATCATTATCATTATCATTATCATTATCATTATCATTATCATTATCATTATCATTATCATTATCATTATCATTATCATTATCATTATCATTATCATTATCATTATCATTATCATTATCATTATCATTATCATTATCATTATCATTATCATTATCATTATCATTATCATTATCATTATCATTATCATTATCATTATCATTATCATTATCATTATCATTATCATTATCATTATCATTATCATTATCATTATCATTATCATTATCATTATCATTATCATTATCATTATCATTATCATTATCATTATCATTATCATTATCATTATCATTATCATTATCATTATCATTATCATTATCATTATCATTATCATTATCATTATCATTATCATTATCATTATCATTATCATTATCATTATCATTATCATTATCATTATCATTATCATTATCATTATCATTATCATTATCATTATCATTATCATTATCATTATCATTATCATTATCATTATCATTATCATTATCATTATCATTATCATTATCATTATCATTATCATTATCATTATCATTATCATTATCATTATCATTATCATTATCATTATCATTATCATTATCATTATCATTATCATTATCATTATCATTATCATTATCATTATCATTATCATTATCATTATCATTATCATTATCATTATCATTATCATTATCATTATCATTATCATTATCATTATCATTATCATTATCATTATCATTATCATTATCATTATCATTATCATTATCATTATCATTATCATTATCATTATCATTATCATTATCATTATCATTATCATTATCATTATCATTATCATTATCATTATCATTATCATTATCATTATCATTATCATTATCATTATCATTATCATTATCATTATCATTATCATTATCATTATCATTATCATTATCATTATCATTATCATTATCATTATCATTATCATTATCATTATCATTATCATTATCATTATCATTATCATTATCATTATCATTATCATTATCATTATCATTATCATTATCATTATCATTATCATTATCATTATCATTATCATTATCATTATCATTATCATTATCATTATCATTATCATTATCATTATCATTATCATTATCATTATCATTATCATTATCATTATCATTATCATTATCATTATCATTATCATTATCATTATCATTATCATTATCATTATCATTATCATTATCATTATCATTATCATTATCATTATCATTATCATTATCATTATCATTATCATTATCATTATCATTATCATTATCATTATCATTATCATTATCATTATCATTATCATTATCATTATCATTATCATTATCATTATCATTATCATTATCATTATCATTATCATTATCATTATCATTATCATTATCATTATCATTATCATTATCATTATCATTATCATTATCATTATCATTATCATTATCATTATCATTATCATTATCATTATCATTATCATTATCATTATCATTATCATTATCATTATCATTATCATTATCATTATCATTATCATTATCATTATCATTATCATTATCATTATCATTATCATTATCATTATCATTATCATTATCATTATCATTATCATTCTTATCATTATCATTATCATTATCATTATCATTATCATTATCATTATCATTATCATTATCATTATCATTATCATTATCATTATCATTATCATTATCATTATCATTATCATTATCATTATCATTATCATTATCATTATCATTATCATTATCATTATCATTATCATTATCATTATCATTATCATTATCATTATCATTATCATTATCATTATCATTATCATTATCATTATCATTATCATTATCATTATCATTATCATTATCATTATCATTATCATTATCATTATCATTATCATTATCATTATCATTATCATTATCATTATCATTATCATTATCATTATCATTATCATTATCATTATCATTATCATTATCATTATCATTATCATTATCATTATCATTATCATTATCATTATCATTATCATTATCATTATCATTATCATTATCATTATCATTATCATTATCATTATCATTATCATTATCATTATCATTATCATTATCATTATCATTATCATTATCATTATCATTATCATTATCATTATCATTATCATTATCATTATCATTATCATTATCATTATCATTATCATTATCATTATCATTATCATTATCATTATCATTATCATTATCATTATCATTATCATTATCATTATCATTATCATTATCATTATCATTATCATTATCATTATCATTATCATTATCATTATCATTATCATTATCATTATCATTATCATTATCATTATCATTATCATTATCATTATCATTATCATTATCATTATCATTATCATTATCATTATCATTATCATTATCATTATCATTATCATTATCATTATCATTATCATTATCATTATCATTATCATTATCATTATCATTATCATTATCATTATCATTATCATTATCATTATCATTATCATTATCATTATCATTATCATTATCATTATCATTATCATTATCATTATCATTATCATTATCATTATCATTATCATTATCATTATCATTATCATTATCATTATCATTATCATTATCATTATCATTATCATTATCATTATCATTATCATTATCATTATCATTATCATTATCATTATCATTATCATTATCATTATCATTATCATTATCATTATCATTATCATTATCATTATCATTATCATTATCATTATCATTATCATTATCATTATCATTATCATTATCATTATCATTATCATTATCATTATCATTATCATTATCATTATCATTATCATTATCATTATCATTATCATTATCATTATCATTATCATTATCATTATCATTATCATTATCATTATCATTATCATTATCATTATCATTATCATTATCATTATCATTATCATTATCATTATCATTATCATTATCATTATCATTATCATTATCATTATCATTATCATTATCATTATCATTATCATTATCATTATCATTATCATTATCATTATCATTATCATTATCATTATCATTATCATTATCATTATCATTATCATTATCATTATCATTATCATTATCATTATCATTATCATTATCATTATCATTATCATTATCATTATCATTATCATTATCATTATCATTATCATTATCATTATCATTATCATTATCATTATCATTATCATTATCATTATCATTATCATTATCATTATCATTATCATTATCATTATCATTATCATTATCATTATCATTATCATTATCATTATCATTATCATTATCATTATCATTATCATTATCATTATCATTATCATTATCATTATCATTATCATTATCATTATCATTATCATTATCATTATCATTATCATTATCATTATCATTATCATTATCATTATCATTATCATTATCATTATCATTATCATTATCATTATCATTATCATTATGATTATCATTATCATTATCATTGTCATTATCATTATCATTATCATTATCATTACCATTATCATTATCATTATCATTATCATTATCATTATCATTATCATTATCATTATCATTATCATTATCATTATCATTATGATTATCATTATCATTATCATTGTCATTATCATTATCATTATCATTATCATTACCATTATCATTATCATTATCATTATCATTATCATTATCATTATCATTATCATTATCATTATCATTATCATTATCATTATCATTATCATTATCATTATCATTATCATTATCATTATCTAAACAAATTCGCTTGTTCCTTTGGAATTTATCCTTGTTGGCGATTTGAGCTGGAAAGATTTTTCTGTAGTCAGCGCCTAGAATTGTACACAAAGTCTGTGCAATAGGTGCTCAGAAATTTGTATACAAAATTAAGGAAGATAAGAAAAACATAGGCAGTAAAAGTTCAATGTAAACAATTTTATTAATAACTTCTTACTTTTGATATTGACTTCAATAAGTGAAGAATATTGTGTTGAATTTCCAATATGGTGGATGCCGGTGAGATGAATAAAAAACTCAAAGAAACACAACTTACTTGCTCCTAATCAATATGTGATTAACGAAGGAGGCAAAAAACCGCTCGTCGGATAAGCCGACCGAGCGACTCGTCAGAGCATCGATACAGGAATATCGATACTCGAACGAGTCGATAAGTAGGTATGTGGAATCTATGTTTTACAAAATCTTTTACAATTTAGGGTTGCGACGTAAACATTATCATTATCATTATCATTATCATTATCATTATCATTATCATTATCATTATCATTATCATTATCATTATCATTATCATTATCATTATCATTATCATTATCATTATCATTATCATTATCATTATCATTATCATTATTCATTATCATTATCATTATCATTATCATTATCATTATCATTATCATTATCATTATCATTATCATTATCATTATCATTATCATTATCATTATCATTATCATTATCATTATCATTATCATTATCATTATCATTATCATTATCATTATCATTATCATTATCATTATCATTATCATTATCATTATCATTATCATTATCATTATCATTATCATTATCATTATCATTATCATTATCATTATCATTATCATTATCATTATCATTATCATTATCATTATCATTATCATTATCATTATCATTATCATTATCATTATCATTATCATTATCATTATCATTATCATTATCATTATCATTATCATTATCATTATCATTATCATTATCATTATCATTATCATTATCATTATCATTATCATTATCATTATCATTATCATTATCATTATCATTATCATTATCATTATCATTATCATTATCATTATCATTATCATTATCATTATCATTATCATTATCATTATCATTATCATTATCATTATCATTATCATTATCATTATCATTATCATTATCATTATCATTATCATTATCATTATCATTATCATTATCATTATCATTATCATTATCATTATCATTATCATTATCATTATCATTATCATTATCATTATCATTATCATTATCATTATCATTATCATTATCATTATCATTATCATTATCATTATCATTATCATTATCATTATCATTATCATTATCATTATCATTATCATTATCATTATCATTATCATTATCATTATCATTATCATTATCATTATCATTATCATTATCATTATCATTATCATTATCATTATCATTATCATTATCATTATCATTATCATTATCATTATCATTATCATTATCATTATCATTATCATTATCATTATCATTATCATTATCATTATCATTATCATTATCATTATCATTATCATTATCATTATCATTATCATTATCATTATCATTATCATTATCATTATCATTATCATTATCATTATCATTATCATTATCATTATCATTATCATTATCATTATCATTATCATTATCATTATCATTATCATTATCATTATCATTATCATTATCATTATCATTATCATTATCATTATCATTATCATTATCATTATCATTATCATTATCATTATCATTATCATTATCATTATCATTATCATTATCATTATCATTATCATTATCATTATCATTATCATTATCATTATCATTATCATTATCATTATCATTATCATTATCATTATCATTATCATTATCATTATCATTATCATTATCATTATCATTATCATTATCATTATCATTATCATTATCATTATCATTATCATTATCATTATCATTATCATTATCATTATCATTATCATTATCATTATCATTATCATTATCATTATCATTATCATTATCATTATCATTATCATTATCATTATCATTATCATTATCATTATCATTATCATTATCATTATCATTATCATTATCATTATCATTATCATTATCATTATCATTATCATTATCATTATCATTATCATTATCATTATCATTATCATTATCATTATCATTATCATTATCATTATCATTATCATTATCATTATCATTATCATTATCATTATCATTATCATTATCATTATCATTATCATTATCATTATCATTATCATTATCATTATCATTATCATTATCATTATCATTATCATTATCATTATCATTATCATTATCATTATCATTATCATTATCATTATCATTATCATTATCATTATCATTATCATTATCATTATCATTATCATTATCATTATCATTATCATTATCATTATCATTATCATTATCATTATCATTATCATTATCATTATCATTATCATTATCATTATCATTATCATTATCATTATCATTATCATTATCATTATCATTATCATTATCATTATCATTATCATTATCATTATCATTATCATTATCATTATCATTATCATTATCATTATCATTATCATTATCATTATCATTATCATTATCATTATCATTATCATTATCATTATCATTATCATTATCATTATCATTATCATTATCATTATCATTATCATTATCATTATCATTATCATTATCATTATCATTATCATTATCATTATCATTATCATTATCATTATCATTATCATTATCATTATCATTATCATTATCATTATCATTATCATTATCATTATCATTATCATTATCATTATCATTATCATTATCATTATCATTATCATTATCATTATCATTATCATTATCATTATCATTATCATTATCATTATCATTATCATTATCATTATCATTATCATTATCATTATCATTATCATTATCATTATCATTATCATTATCATTATCATTATCATTATCATTATCATTATCATTATCATTATCATTATCATTATCATTATCATTATCATTATCATTATCATTATCATTATCATTATCATTATCATTATCATTATCATTATCATTATCATTATCATTATCATTATCATTATCATTATCATTATCATTATCATTATCATTATCATTATCATTATCATTATCATTATCATTATCATTATCATTATCATTATCATTATCATTATCATTATCATTATCATTATCATTATCATTATCATTATCATTATCATTATCATTATCATTATCATTATCATTATCATTATCATTATCATTATCATTATCATTATCATTATCATTATCATTATCATTATCATTATCATTATCATTATCATTATCATTATCATTATCATTATCATTATCATTATCATTATCATTATCATTATCATTATCATTATCATTATCATTATCATTATCATTATCATTATCATTATCATTATCATTATCATTATCATTATCATTATCATTATCATTATCATTATCATTATCATTATCATTATCATTATCATTATCATTATCATTATCATTATCATTATCATTATCATTATCATTATCATTATCATTATCATTATCATTATCATTATCATTATCATTATCATTATCATTATCATTATCATTATCATTATCATTATCATTATCATTATCATTATCATTATCATTATCATTATCATTATCATTATCATTATCATTATCATTATCATTATCATTATCATTATCATTATCATTATCATTATCATTATCATTATCATTATCATTATCATTATCATTATCATTATCATTATCATTATCATTATCATTATCATTATCATTATCATTATCATTATCATTATCATTATCATTATCATTATCATTATCATTATCATTATCATTATCATTATCATTATCATTATCATTATCATTATCATTATCATTATCATTATCATTATCATTATCATTATCATTATCATTATCATTATCATTATCATTATCATTATCATTATCATTATCATTATCATTATCATTATCATTATCATTATCATTATCATTATCATTATCATTATCATTATCATTATCATTATCATTATCATTATCATTATCATTATCATTATCATTATCATTATCATTATCATTATCATTATCATTATCATTATCATTATCATTATCATTATCATTATCATTATCATTATCATTATCATTATCATTATCATTATCATTATCATTATCATTATCATTATCATTATCATTATCATTATCATTATCATTATCATTATCATTATCATTATCATTATCATTATCATTATCATTATCATTATCATTATCATTATCATTATCATTATCATTATCATTATCATTATCATTATCATTATCATTATCATTATCATTATCATTATCATTATCATTATCATTATCATTATCATTATCATTATCATTATCATTATCATTATCATTATCATTATCATTATCATTATCATTATCATTATCATTATCATTATCATTATCATTATCATTATCATTATCATTATCATTATCATTATCATTATCATTATCATTATCATTATCATTATCATTATCATTATCATTATCATTATCATTATCATTATCATTATCATTATCATTATCATTATCATTATCATTATCATTATCATTATCATTATCATTATCATTATCATTATCATTATCATTATCATTATCATTATCATTATCATTATCATTATCATTATCATTATCATTATCATTATCATTATCATTATCATTATCATTATCATTATCATTATCATTATCATTATCATTATCATTATCATTATCATTATCATTATCATTATCATTATCATTATCATTATCATTATCATTATCATTATCATTATCATTATCATTATCATTATCATTATCATTATCATTATCATTATCATTATCATTATCATTATCATTATCATTATCATTATCATTATCATTATCATTATCATTATCATTATCATTATCATTATCATTATCATTATCATTATCATTATCATTATCATTATCATTATCATTATCATTATCATTATCATTATCATTATCATTATCATTATCATTATCATTATCATTATCATTATCATTATCATTATCATTATCATTATCATTATCATTATCATTATCATTATCATTATCATTATCATTATCATTATCATTATCATTATCATTATCATTATCATTATCATTATCATTATCATTATCATTATCATTATCATTATCATTATCATTATCATTATCATTATCATTATCATTATCATTATCATTATCATTATCATTATCATTATCATTATCATTATCATTATCATTATCATTATCATTATCATTATCATTATCATTATCATTATCATTATCATTATCATTATCATTATCATTATCATTATATCATTATCATTATCATTATCATTATCATTATCATTATCATTATCATTATCATTATCATTATCATTATCATTATCATTATCATTATCATTATCATTATCATTATCATTATCATTATCATTATCATTATCATTATCATTATCATTATCATTATCATTATCATTATCATTATCATTATCATTATCATTATCATTATCATTATCATTATCATTATCATTATCATTATCATTATCATTATCATTATCATTATCATTATCATTATCATTATCATTATCATTATCATTATCATTATCATTATCATTATCATTATCATTATCATTATCATTATCATTATCATTATCATTATCATTATCATTATCATTATCATTATCATTATCATTATCATTATCATTATCATTATCATTATCATTATCATTATCATTATCATTATCATTATCATTATCATTATCATTATCATTATCATTATCATTATCATTATCATTATCATTATCATTATCATTATCATTATCATTATCATTATCATTATCATTATCATTATCATTATCATTATGATTATCATTATCATTATCATTGTCATTATCATTATCATTATCATTATCATTACCATTATCATTATCATTATCATTATCATTATCATTATCATTATCATTATCATTATCATTATGATTATGATTATCATTATCATTATCATTGTCATTATCATTATCATTATCATTATCATTACCATTATCATTATCATTATCATTA
>CAJZBS010000025.1:0-27855 GCA_914767935.1 Coremacera marginata | reverse complement strand
ATTTCACACCTGTTGTTACTACATCATTTCCTCCTTCCTGTTTTACTATAAAGCCATGAATGTAAATCATACTCTCACTCTCCATGGTAAGACAAAGAGATACTGATTTTGAGTGGGTATACGAATCTCATCGTTATTGTTAAATGATTTTTGGTATGGATAGCAACTATGATAGACTCTTTTTATAATACTCTCATCGTACATAGGATGTTGAAGTACATTGGGTATTTTATTCATATCGAATTATTGGTTGATTGATTATCGATATTGTGATTGATTGATTGATTGATTATCAATCAGTTTAGCAGGTAGCTGTTGAACAGTACAGATCAGCAGTTAGCTGTTGAATAGTACAGACCTGTTTAGCAGGTAGCTGTTTAACAGTTTAGATCAGCACTTACTTTTGAACAGCACAGATCAGTTGTAGCAGTTAACTGTTGAATAGTACAGACCAGTTTAGCAACTATTGTATGGCACTCCACAGCATACATTTACACATTTATTTAATTGTTATTCACACAACTATTCATTTATTAAATACTTTTAAATATTAATATACAATTAGTACTATAAACTAAAATTATCTATATTAGTCACATAAACATTTATTTTATTGTTATTTAAAAATGAACATTGAACTTAGTCACGTTATTGCACTCACGCACTTATTTATTTAAAGCGCACATTGAACTCATTTACATTTTTGCATTTTTGTTGTTGCATTTACGCACTTATTTATTATTATTTAAAACGAACACTGAACATATTTTTGTTGTTGCACACTTGACATTATGTCGCGCATTATATGTAATTTATGAACATATTTTTCTTTTCTGAAATAAATTCACTAAGTTCTGAGCTTCCAAACTTGCCCCTATTAATCCAACTTTTTGCCAACCAATTCTGGAACACGGCACAAAGTCCTTTTTTTTTTAAACAGCCCAACAGCGTTTTTAAGCTCTGGCATAAATAATATTTTTTTTCGCGCACCAAATTAATAAAAATCAAAACTTTCACTCACGTGAATTAAAAGTACGCGCGCTATTTTAATTACGCTATTATAATTGAAAAAACCTTACATTATCTTGTTGAACAGTACAGACCAGTTCAGCAGTTATCTGTTTAGTAATAGTTGTTGTGGGCCCTTCTCCCAAGATTATATCCCTATGATTTAAAAAATTCTATATTACATCTTGTCAATGGTTTTTTAGCTCTTCTTCCTCGTTCCAGTGTTGATGTAGGACTAACTGAAAATCCTCTTTGTATCTTATTTTTATTATAAGTAATCATAATTATAATTGTTCTGGCTTGAAGTGTAGTCTTACGGTAATCTTTTCACCTCGAAAATTTATAAGGTCGCCGTCTTGAATTAAGATTCTAATCGTTATGTTAACTTGTTGACAGTTGACGGATAAATAAATGACATTTTGAGGTTTCTCTTTAATTTTATATCCGGGTGGAACATCTAGAGGAAATTCATGAATAGTGTGAACCAAAGTGCTATTAATATATGATCCATCTGTCAAGTTGCTTTCGATACGTATTGTATTTACATTTGTAATATTCAAAGGTAAGTCAGATTGAAATTTTCTAGTCTTATCTGACTGTTCTATATTTATATATTTTGTTTTTTCTATATCTTGTAACGGCTCTATAGTAACCACTTTGATAAATTTCTCGCACGGTAGCTCATTTCCTATCAACTTTCTTTTACTGAATCCCAACAACTGCCCTACACTGTTTGGCTTTGAAAAATCTATGTCTTCGGAGCAAGTAATTTCAGTTTTTAGGGTGTTATTGTTCCGCTCAATTTTTAAGTAAATTGAATCATCAATAGATTTAATACTTGACTCTAAGAAAAAAGCAATGTCTTTAAGCTCATATGAACCAACTGGAATTGTTGTTGTTGTTGGATTGTTATTGACACTATGCGTATTCGTTATAAACTGATAGTCTATACATATAGAGTGGCCAATATACCTATATAGGTATAGAGTGCCCCCTATACCTATGGCATTGGCTTAGGTTAGGTTGAGTCTGAAGTATTATTTGTATAGGATCGCACTATTTGCTATCTCCCTTTCTCTTTCTTACTATCAAATTCTCTCTCTCCCTTTCTCTCCCTTACTATCAAATTCTCTCTCCCTTTCTCTCACGCCATTCGCTATTCTGGAAAAAAGTTACTAAAGTGAATCGGAAGTTTTATTTGGGACTTTTTTTGATCCTTGTTGCTCCGGCTCCTTTTTGATCCTGTTACTAAGGTGAATCAGATAAAATTAAAATCCGTATCGGGATGGGGATGGTGACGTCATCGGCATACAATGACATAAGTCGGCTTCTAAAATGTTCTCGAAGTTTCTGCATCTCGAAGCTTCACAGACTTGAATTTACTTAAAATATAAGCCATAGGCGGATATTTTGCTGGACGACTTGACCTGGGGGTTGAGACTTGTACCTCAGATGTATCCCACCTATATACGCCTACGTTTCCAATGGTTGTCATCCAATACTTAAATTACTTATATAAATCTAATAGTTACCCCTCCCTTCCACTTGAGCTGCACCTAATACATAAACCCAATACTTATCACCACTATGATAAATTTACAAACATTTCATTAACCCTTCAACGTTCCCCGTATCTAAAATGATCCAAACAATATAAATGCAGATTTTCGCAACGCAAGTCATATCAAAACTTGCCGATTTTAATAGCTTTTAGCAAAGACATACATCAAAACTTGCCGATTTTAATAGCATAAAGCAAAGACATACATCAAACTTGCCGATTTTAATAGCTTAAAGCGAAGACATACCCCAAAACTTGCCGATTTTAATAGCTTTTAGCAAAGACATATCCCAAACTTGCCGATTTTAATAGCTTTTAGCAAAGACATACCCCACACTTGCCGATTTTTAGCAAAAAAAAACCCCACTAGATGGAACTGGGGCCTAAGTGTCGTCACCGGCTTGCGCCTCCTGGGCCAGAACCGCTATATTGTATCTACTCAATTTGTTGTTTTCTTATGTTGTGCGATAAAAAATAAATTTACAAATTATTGAATATCAATAAATATCAATACATATAAAATATCAAGTTAAAGTTGGAGCTGTTTACGTTTGTAATAAGTTAAAATTTGCGCTGTTGACGTTTGACAGCAAATCAGCTGTTTTTGGGCTTGCAACTATAGCTAGAAGTCGTTTCCGTACTTTTCACACTGTCCTCAAATTTCATTTTACTCTCAGATTGAACTTTATTCGACTTTTACTCGACAATGTGGATGGAAACGGACCTAGTATTTCTATTTAAATTAAATGAAAGACATACTTAAGTTGTGAGTCACATCACTAATATTTGTGTATTTTCACTACATCTCCCCATTTAAAGAGAACTGTCTTATGGATATCATGCGATGTCGATAAAAGCTTTCTTAAGGATTTTTATTCAAATTAAATGTAATTTTAACAATATTGTCATTAATATTGATTTTAAATTGCTATTGGATTACTTATTTAATTTAATTCTACATATATTGCTAACAAAATAAATTTAGAAAGCTTAGTTAATGTAATATTTTATTTTATTGTTTATTGTTTTTTTTCGGGCTTAAGGTCCAGTTTAAATAAAAAATTCTTTATGCTGTTGTTTTTCGTTTTAAATTGTTTTTATTTGTATTGTTGTTGTTTATCGATATTTCGATTCTCGCCAACATTTAAACATTTATAAAGGGTGATTTTTTAAGAGCTTGATAACTTTTTTTTTTAAAAAAACGCATAAAATTTGCAAAATCTCATCGGTTCTTTATTTGAAACGTTAGATTGGTCCATGACATTTACTTTTTGAAGATAATTTCATTTAAATGTTGACCGCGGCTGCGTCTTAGGTGGTCCATTCGGAAAGTCCAATTTTGGGCAACTTTTTCGAGCAAAAATTTTTGTTGCCAAAAATGGAAGAACTGAACTTGGTTGACATGTGGTTTCAACAAGATGGCGCTACATGCCACACAGCTCGCGATTCTATGGCCATTTTGAGGGAAAACTTCGGAGAACAATTAATCTCAAGAAATGGACCGGTAAGTTGGCCACCAAGATCATGCGATTTGACGCCTTTAGACTATTTTTTGTGGGGCTACGTCAAGTCTAAAGTCTACAGAAATAAGCCAGCAACTATTCCAGCTTTGGAAGACAACATTTCCGAAGAAATTCGGGCTATTCCGGCCGAAATGCTCGAAAAAGTTGCCCAAAATTGGACTTTCCGAATGGACCACCTAAGACGCAGCCGCTGTCAACATTTAAATGAAATTATCTTCAAAAAGTAAATGTCATGGACCAATCTAACGTTTCAAATAAAGAACCGATGAGATTTTGCAAATTTTATGCGTTTTTTTTTAAAAAAAAGTTATCAAGCTCTTAAAAAATCACCCTTTATATATAGTGCGTGAGTGTAACAAAAAATAATAACATGATATAAGTTCAACGTACTTTATAAATATATTAGCAAGTGTTAACTTAGTTTAAGTGTGTGTTACAGCAATTGTTGTTTTGTGCAAAGTAAATAATAATGTAAATTTGTAAGTGATAATTCACATTTTAATCCTTCAGTAGTAGACAGTACTGATGAATTTTTGGACCTTGGATTCCTTTCATTATCGGAGACTGACGTCTTTAATGCATTAACGTCTATGAAATGCTCCGTTAAGGCCGATATCGATGGGTTATCCTCAATTTTGCTCATTAATTGTGCTCATGCCTTGTCTAAGCCTCTGTGTGTGATTTTCAATAAATCATTATTGCGAGGAGAGTTTATCGATTGTTGGAAAATTGCCTCAATTACACCTATTTTTAAGTGTGGTGCTAAAAATGATATAGCTAATTACCGACCTATCTCTAAATTATCTAATATCTCTAAAGTTTTTGAATCTATAATTAAATCGAAACTCTATTTTTTAGTCAAGCAGCAATTATGTGTTGAACAACATGGGTTTGTTGTGGGTAGATCAACAAGTACTAACCTAGCTTTATTCTCCAATTTTTGCATTTCATCCTTTGAATCTGGCCACCAAGTGGATGTAGTATATACAGATTTTTCGAAGGCATTTGATAAAGTGCCACATAAAATTTTAATTGCTAAATTAGGGAAAATGGGATTTCACTCTGCTATGCTAAAGTGGATTGAGTCTTATTTAAGATCCAGAAAGTGTTTTGTCTCAATTAATAATGTCTAATCTTATTGGTATGTAGCCTAGTCCGGAGTACCACAAGGCAGTGTTCTAGGCCCTCTGTTTTTCATTTTATTTGTAAATGATATAAGTAAATGTTTGCGTAACTCACAATTTCTTCTTTACGCCGATGATTTAAAGTTATTTGCTAGGATTTGTAATCAGTTCGACATTACTTTTCTGCAAACTGACCTTAACAATGTATATGAGTGGAGTGTTCGCAAGTGCTTACCGTTGAACATAAGTAAATGTTCGCAGGTTTCTTATACGAAATCTTTAAATCCTTTTCATTCAACATATTTTTTAATGGGGGTCCCATTGTAGGTGTAGTTTTTGATAGTAAGTTTACTTTCGTTGTTCACTTAAGTTCCATTTTGCCTAGTGTGTACTCACTTCTTGCTTTTATAAGAAGAAACAGTTTAGAATTTCAAGACCCGCACACACTTAAAGTGCTTTATAATTCAATGGTAAGATCGAGACTTGAGTACGCTACAATCATTTGGAATCCTACCCATGCGATCCATTCCTTAAGGCTGGAAAGAGTACAAAAAAACTGCTACTAGATTAATGCTACGTCCCTTTTATACTCCCATACCCCCGTATTTTGTACGTTGTCTGCTTATGGGTTTGAAATCATTAGAATACAGAAGAAAAGTTCATTCTTTACTATTCGTTCACGATATAATCTCGAGTAAAATTGACTGTTCATCGTTATTGCATTTAATTGAGTTTAGTATTCCCTCGCGGCAATTGCGCTATTTTAAAATATTTTTTATTAGACAGCATCGTACTAATTATGCTCTTAGCGAGCCTATAACTAGAGCTTTATTACTATTAAATGAATTATCTCTTAAGTTTCCAATTGATCTCACTGCGTCAAAAGATAGCTTTAAAACTTTATTATGAAACATTTTGTAATAGTATTAAGGTATTTGCTTTTGTTTTATACATACAATTGAATTCTGTAAATATTTTCTTTTTATTGAGTTAGTTTTGGTATTATTCTGAGTAAATGTATTATGTCTAGTCTGTAAGAATGTAATGTTCATAGATTGAATAAATAAATAAATAAATAAATTTAATATAATATAAAATATATAAGTTGTTGGCAACCCTGTTAAAATGTCAATCAATCATGTAAATATGTTATATGTATATAGATAGCAAGGGCAGAGAAATGTCTGCCACCACCGAGTGAAGTCACGTTTTAGAATTAATCTATTTTTTAATAAATACTTTGAATTGAATATAAAATAGCATATGTTGTTTCATTAATACACAACATATTTGTGGCGACGAGGATTGTGGTTTCGTTAGAAAACAACTTACCAGCGGAAAAATTAAAGTAATTTTCATATCACGTGGCGCATTGTTATATACGTATCGCGTGGCACATCAGACATTTTTTCTCGAAAGTCATCAATCATTTTTCAAAATGACCGATAAATGCATTGAAGCACTAACCAAGCTCCTGGAGAACCACGACACAATGCTGCGACAACTTTTGCACGAGAAAGGAAACATAACCTCAAATACGACTTATGATCTCTCAACGCAGATAACCGAGTTTTGCTACGATGCAGACGAAGGAATCTTTTTCGAGTCTTGGTTCAGTAGATTCGCACAGCTTTTCAAAGAAGATGCCAAGAACCTTGATGATCAAGCAAAAGTGAGACTTCTTCTACGGAAACTGCACACAGCGAACTACGAAAAATATGTAAATTTAATTCTACCAAAAGCAACGACCGATTTCACATTCGATCAAACTGTCAAAAAGCTCACGGAATTATTTGGTCCCCAAAAATCTTTATTCCACCGACGATATGAATGTCTTCAGTTAGAAAAACACGAGGGGGAAGATTTCACGACATACGGAAGTAAGGTTAACAAACTATGTGAAAGTTTTGAGCTTTCCAAGATATCAACAGATCAGTTCAAAAGTCTGATATTCATTCTTGGTTTGCGTTCATCGCGGGATAAAGAGGCACGCACGCGACTTTTATCTAAGCTAAACGATGATCAACTTAAAGGCATAGAAAACCTCATAACCGAATGTCAGGCGCTTATTAACTTAAAGACTGATGTTAATTTGGTAGACAAGTCGAACGTTTCAAAACCTGCTGTAAATTCAGTCAAGCAAACAGGTGCGGTAAAAAAAGGCTATAGTTCTTATCACCATGTACGTCAAAGCAGCAGCAAATTAACTAGTGCAGCTTCAACACCGCGCACTCCATGTTGGGCATGTGGCGGTATGCATTATATGAAGGATTGCCAGTTCATCAATCACAAATGCCAAAAGTGCAGCAGAATCGGACACAAGGAGGGCTATTGTGGCTGTTTTCTAAACAAGCAGCCTAATAAGATAAGTATATATTCAAAAAATAACAAAGACAAACCTTCTGTTAAGGAAATTTCTGTTGTGCACAGCATTGGTGGATTTGCAAAAAAACGTAAATTCATCACGGTACTCATAAATGGCGTGGAAGTTACGCTCCAGATAGACTGCGGTTCGGACATCACCATCATCTCCGTTCCAATGTGGGAGCATATTGGGAAGCCCGAATTGTCAGAACCGATATTTACAGCACGAAATGCCGACAAGCGCCGTCTCAACATAAGAGCGCAGTTTGAATGTGACATGAGTTTCAGAGACGTCATTAAAACTGGAACTTGTTACGTAGCTTCAGACATCAATCTCCTTGGAATAGATTTTATCGAAAAATTTAATTTATGGGACGTTCCGCTCAGAGAAGTCTGCAATCACATAACAGCAGATTAATTTTCATCACACACAGCAGTAGCCAAGTTTCCAGAATTGTTCACAGGTACATTGGGTCTGTGAACCAAAACCAAAGTCAAGCTTCATCTTAAGCCAAGCGCGAAACCAGTCTATCGAGCTAAGCGACCGGTAGCGTATGCCGCACTGCCGCTTGTAGACGAGGAGCTGCAGCGTCTTCAAAATTTGGGAATAATAACGCCCGTCGAATATTCTGATTGGGCTGCTCCAATAGTTGTCATTAAAAAAAAAGAGGGCAACGTCAGAATTTGTGCAGATTATTCAACAGGTCTGAATGACGCGTTAGAACCAAACCAATTTCCACTACCGCTACCAGAAGAAATTTTTGCAAAGATCGGAAATGGTAAGGTCTTTAGCCACATTGACCTGTCCGATGCTTTTTTGCAGGTGGAAGTCGAAGAAGAGTCGCGCAAGATACTCACTATCAATACGCATCGTGGTCTCTTTACATTTAATCGATTACCACCAGGGGTGAAATGCGCGCCAGGCTCGTTTCAACAAATCATGTCGAGCATGGTGGATAACCTTGATGGTGTTGCCGCATATATGGATAACATAATTGTGTCAGGCAGCAATGAAGCGAATTACGACCAACACTTAACAAGCGTTCTTGAGCGTATCAGAGATTTTGGTTTTAGGCTGAAAATTGAAAAATGCAAATTTGGTATGCGATCAGTTCGATATCTTGGGCAGGTCATCGACAAGGACGGTCTTCGCCCAGATCCAGGTAAAGTGGAGGCGATCACCAACATGCCACCACCAACAGATGTCGCAACCTTGCAATCATATCTTGGAGCAATTAATTATTATGGGAAGTACGTCAAGGAAATGCATCAGTTGCGTCGACCTCTTGACGCACTCCTTCATAAAAATGCTAGTTGGAATTGGACAACAGAATGTCAGCACTCATTCAACAAATTCAAAGAGATCTTAAAATCCGATCTACTTTTAACACATTTCGATCCAAGTCAGAATATTATCATAGCCGCCGATGCATCAAATGCAGGCGTCGGTGCATGTGTGTATCACCGCTATGGCGACGGGTCAGTAAAAGCCATCAGCCATGCTTCTCGTACTTTGACAAAGGCAGAGCAAAATTACAGCCAGATCGAGAAAGAGGCACTTGCCTTGATCTTTGCTGTAACCAAATTCCATAGGTATGTTTACGGTCGTAAATTCATTCTGCAAACTGACCACAAGCCGCTGCTGTTAGTATTCGGATCGAAGAAAGGCATTCCGGTATACACGGCAAACCGTCTCCAGAGATGGGCGCTCACACTGCTCATGTACGACTTTGACATTGAGTACATTTCAACAACTAGTTTCGGCTACGCAGACGTTCTTTCTCGCTTGATCAACGTGCATGCCAAGCCAGATGAAGAACACGTCATTGCATCTGTTCAAGCTGAAGATGATATCAATCAAATTCAGGATGATATTCTTCATCATCTGCCAGTTACTCACAGTATGGTTCAGCAGGCAACTATGCAGTCAGATGTCTTTCAAGCCGTTATCCAATTCGTTCAAAGTGGTTGGCCATCAGCCAGAAAGCAATTTCATGATTCAGAGGTCAGCAGTTTTTTCAAGCGAAAAGAAAGCCTATACATAGCAAATGGTTGTTTAATGTACGGGGAACTGCTGGTCATACCTGAAAAATTCCGCAAACGTATCCTTCAACTGTTACATAAGGGGCATCAAGGAATGCAGCGTATGAAATCAATTTCAAGAAGCTATGTGTATTGGCCTGGACTGGACCAGCAAATCGAGCAAATGGTCCGCAACTGTGATCAGTGCGCAAGTGTTGCTAAGACACCAGCCAAGGCACTTCTCGAGTCTTGGAGTACTCCAAATGGACCGTGGCAACGACTACACATTGATTATGCAGGTCCCATCAACGATAAATATTTTTTTCTGATCATTGATGCATATTCCAAATGGCCGGAGATTATCGAAACAAATTCAACTACTGCAACCAAAACTGTTGGAATGCTAGAGTCAGTCTTTGCTAGATTTGGTCTGCCGCAAACGATAGTCTCAGACAACGGAACGCAGTTCGTTTCAGGGAAATTTAAATCTTTCTGCGAGTCGAATGGCATCGACCACATCCGCACTGCCCCGTACCACCCACAGAGTAACGGGCAAGTAGAAAGATTCGTGGACACACTCAAAAGATCGTTACGCGAAAATCAGGGGGAAGGAGGTCAAGAGAAAGCTCTTCACGTGTTTCTAACTACTTACCGCTCTACACCGAACACGATTGCACCAATGCAAAAATCTCCTGCTGAACTTATATTGGGTCGGAAAATGAGGACAACTCTTGATTTACTTAAACCAACCACCGATTGTAATCGCACCGTCTATGATGCACGTAAGCAAAAGCAAAATCAGCAATTCAACAAGCAACACAGTGCTGGGCTTCGTTCATTCGCAGTTGGCGATACTGTCGACGTCAAAATCTATCACAACAAATTTCGCTGGAAAACAGGCACGGTTAAGGATAGAATTGGTAAGGTCATGTATAGCATTCAATTACATGGCTCCAATAGGATGGTTCGTTCACATGTAAACCAAATGCGATCTCGACCACGACGACCATCCGTTAGTCAAGTTGATACGGATTTACCACTGGATATATTGTGTGCTGAATCGCAACAACAACATGATGCATTAGAAAACCAGGAACCAGATGTAATTGACCAAATTCTAGCTGAGCCAACTCCAATCCGCAGATCGGCTAGGGATCGAAGACGTCCACAGCGATTAGAGGAATTTATATTGCATTAGGGGAGGTGTTGGCAACCCTGTTAAAATGTCAATCAATCATGTAAATATGTTATATGTATATAGATAGCAAGGGCAGAGAAATGTCTGCCACCACCGAGTGAAGTCACGTTTTAGAATTAATCTATTTTTTAATAAATACTTTGAATTGAATATAAAATAGCATATGTTGTTTCATTAATAAGGACTGCGTTCGAAAAAATTGTTCATCATAAAATATTTAAAATCCTGCGAACTAGTGCTCCGATTTTAAAAAATAAACAAATTTAAATAGACTACTTTCATGCAGATTAATACTGCTTATTTATTTTTATTTTATCACTTCTCATTAATAAATTTTTTTATTTTTTCTGGTGCCCCTTTCATCAGCAATTTTACGGTCGTTTCGGTTACATTTTGGGTTGCTGCAGACCACTTCCTCTTAAAATCTTGAACATCTCCAGTCACGTTCTTTGTGTTTTTGAGTTGTCTCTTGCACAAAGCCCAGTATCGCTCAATTGGACTGAGTTGTGGGCAATTTGGTGGATTTGCCTCTCTAGGTACCAAAAGCACATTATTTGTTCTGTACCACTCTAAGGCCGCTTTGCTGTAATGGCAGGAGGCTAGGTCTGGCCAAAAGAAAGTAGAGACATCATGGTGGTTCCAAAACGGCTTTAACCTTTTCTGCAAGCATTCGTGCATTAGTGTTTATTGTGCCTTTGGTTACGAATGACTTGCTTCTTTTGCCACAACTGCAGATTGCTTGCCATACAAGAATTGGGGGAATTTTGACTGCTTCTTTGTCTTAAACTTTTCGTCCACGTTTCCCCGACAATCCGCAGTATAATACTCCTGACCAGGAAGCTGTGAAAAATCAGCTAACACGTACGTTTCGTCATCCATAACGCAGCAATTGAATTTTTCAAAAAAATTTTTAATTTTTTAATTTTTTGGCACGTTGTTTTGCCTCCTTGTTTTTCATTTATTAATGAGAAGTGATAAAATAAAAATAAATAAGCAGTATTAATCTGCATGAAAGTAGTCTATTTAAATTTGTTTATTTTTTAAAATCGGAGCACTAGTTCGCAGGATTTTAAATATTTTATGATGAACAATTTTTTCGAATGCAGTCCTTACACAACATAAGTAATTATTATTTTAAGTGCGTGTTCTAGAAATTATAGTGGAGTGCACTACACCCCCATCCTTAAGATAAAAATTATTTAGTAAAATAATTTGATTTGGAAAAACAATTTTTTTTTTTTTTTTTGTAATTCAATTTCCGATATGCTTTTATAATTCATATTATAATCTATGTTTATAATGAGCTTAGTGTTTAAATTATACAATACAATTATAGTAGTTTCTACTATGTATATTTAAATAAAATAATGGGTTTAGATTTACATTTATTATTTTCATTAATTCCATTTTTTTAATAAATTGTTATGAAATTCTTTAATTTTTCCATTTACGTTAATTGTAGAATTAACTCCATTTTTATTAATTATAGTATAAGGCCCATGATATGGTGGTTGATTTTTCTTCCTATTCATTTTCTTTATTAAAACAGAATCTCCACTATTTAAATTTAATGGTTGTATGCAATTGTCAGTTTGAACTCTCTTTGTTTTTGCTATCTCTATTAATTCTTTTGCTTTTTGTATTGAATATTTTAATCTCTGCTTTAATTCTTGCGCATAATTTTCGGTATTGTAAAACTTTGATTTTGAATAATTATCACTTGGAAGATTAGCCAATCTGCCAAAAATAAGCTCGAAAGGAGTATATTTTGTGTCAACATGAGGTGCTGTGTTATACGCAAAAGTGAAGTATGGGATCCATTGGTCCCACTCGTCATTTTTGCAAAAATTTAGTAAGAATTCATTTAATACGCGGTGGTTTCTTTCAATTGAACCTAGAGTTTCATGATGATACGGAGTGCTAAAAATTTGTTTAATGCTCAAGAGAGTACATACTTCAGACGTTAATTCATTAGTGAATTCTGTACCTTTATCCGATTTAAGTGTTTTAAAGTGACCGTATACTAAAATTACGTTTTCTACTAAAGCCTTTGCTACTGTTCTCGCGTCTTTTGTTTCTATTGGACATGCGATGACGTATTTTGTCAAATCGCATTGTATCGTGAGTACGTATCGGTAATTGTTTGAATATCGTAGAGGACCTACTGTGTCTATCGATAACACTTCAAAATTGGTCCCTGGCGTATGGTATTCTTTTATAATTTTCTCCTGTATTTTTTTATCTAATATTCTTTCCGGATTTTTATAAATTAATATTTTTAAATCTTTTTTTAATTTATTATATGTGTTTTTGAAATCTTCAACTGTAATTATTTGAAATATATTTTATTGTTTTTACTTAATGCAAGTTCTTCTATTTTTAAATTGTTCATTCTTGATGACAGCTTTTCCAACGTCAGCGGTGTGAACAAAGGATTGTCACTGCATCGAACAATTACTTCCTCATCTTCAATAAATATTTGAGTACATCCGAGTATATCCGAGAGTGATGTACATTCCCAGGCAAAAAGTTGATCAGACTTACTGCTAGGACTACATTCTGAATTTTTAAAATCAATGTTTTGTTTGTTTTTTTCTGTATTCATACTACGTGTTATTGCAAGTATATTTTGTTTATCGTTTTCTGTTCCAGTTGGAATCATTGCTTTTTAGGGATTCGCTGTTCAATACAATTCTTGATAATGCATCAGCATATTAGTATTCATTTTACCTTTTTTGTAAATGATGTCGAAATCGTAATCGCATAAATCTAATCTTATACGTGTCATTTTTGATGACGGGTTTTTGTGTGAGAAAAGAGACACTAGCGGGCGGTGGTCTGTTAGAACCGAAAATGTTCTACCTTAAAGGTATGATCTAAAGAAATTGATTGCCCAGTGTATAGCCAAGAGCTCTTTTTCAATTATTGGTTTATTCATATCGTGTTTTGCGAGAGATTTGCTCGCATAGGAAATCGGTAAATCTGAACCGACTTCACCTTGAGACAACACAGCACCGAAGGCATAATTCGAGGCATCTGTGGTAAGTATAAACGGTCTGTCGAAATCTGGGTATTGGAGCACAGGGGGATTTAAAAGTTTTGTTTTTAGAGTGTCAAAAGCTTGCTAGCAACTTTCGTTCCAGACGAATTGTTTGTTTTTCTTTAAGAGTGCATTTAAATCTTTAGCTATGTCCGCAAAATTTGGAATAAAGCGCCAGTAATAGTTACAGAAGGCGACGAACCTTCTCACTCATCTGCATTTGTTGGGACTGGATAATTCTCGATAATTGTATTTTTGGCTGGGCCTGTTTTTATCTCACTTGACGTAATGAGATGGCCCAGATATACTACTTCTGGCTTCAGGAAACAACAATTATTTGGGCTTAGCTTTAAATTAAAATTTCTTATCCTATTAAAAACCTTTGCTAAATTGTCATTGTGGTGCCCTAAACTGCATCCAAATACAATAATGTCGTCGACATAAAGAAACGCTTCTGCGTCAAGACCACTTAGCGCGATTGTCAGCATGCGCTGAAAACTATTGGAAGATAGCTTAAGTCCAAAAGGTAAACGTTTAAATTGGAAGTGACCATTTCCTGTCGAAAAAGCAGTTAGCGGTCGTGAGTATTCGTGTAAGTTAATTTGGTGGAAAGAACTAGTCATGTCCAAAGTTGTAAAGTACTTAGCTCTTCCCAGTCTGTGCAAAACGTCCTCTATCCTGGTTAGTGGAAACTTATCGTTCACTATTTTCTCATTAAGTTTTCTGAAATCTACAACGAGTCGCCATTTTTTTTCGTCGTCTGTCGATTTCTTCGGTACCACAAGTAATGGGGAATTGTATGGGCTAAATGAATGTTCTATAATGTCTTCTTCTAAAAGTTGGTCAACTTGTTTGTTTATTTCTGTCAGCTGAGTCTGTGGAAGTCTGTAGTTCTTGATGTATACGGGGTTTAAATCTGTTGTTTGTATTTCCTGAGTATAGAAATTGTTTACGCTTAAGCGTTCTCCTGTGAGATGAAAAATATCCTAGTAATCTTTAATTAAATTGACAACTGACTTTTTTGCTTCTGGTTCGTTGCAACCAATGTTTAATGATTTAAGAAGCTTATCTAGCCTGACTTTAGTGTTGTTGTTTTTAGACTTGCATGTGAAAATATTGTAATTTTTAAGAGGTTTAGCCTCTACTTCAATTTGTTTTATATTAACGTCTTCATCGGTTGAGTTTAATAATTTCAAGTGCCTGAAACCTGTTGCGGGTATTAAAATATTCCCTAAAAATACGCCTTTAGAAATTTCTTTATTAAAAACTATACAATCCTCTTTGACTTCTATATCGATAGAAACTATTGATTCTGATCTCGCTGGTATAATTATATTTGTGTTAAAAAATCTTTTTTCGTAATTGGTAGAGTAAATTCTTGCCCGTTAACGATAAAAGTAATAGTAAAAGATTCAAAATCTATTCTTGACATGTATTTTTCCAGCATGTCACGGCCTATGATTCCATCAGCCGCTATAGGAAAGTCATTTTCTACTATGTGAAATTTGTGTTGAATCGTTTTGTTCTCTAATTTTAAATTTAAAATTGCTGTGCCAATGCACTCTATCTCTTCCTTTGATATATGTACCTGTTAAGGTTGAAATATTCTGTGTATTGATTTCATTTACTTTACTGCTTTTACAAATGGAGATATCAGCTCCTGTATCTATAAAAAATCTCAAATCTTGATTTATGTTTTCGCATTTTAATGTGATGTAATTTGTTAATTTTTGGGTAATTTTGAATATCAGTTTTGGCCTCTGCGGGTAACAATTCCTGCTACCCGGCCATTGCCGTTTCCCTGCTCGTTGTTGACTCTAAAATTTGGAATTCTATTCTGATTGAACTTATTCTGTCTGTTGTAATTTTGGTTGATGTTATTAAAATTTTGACGCGGGTTGTTATTGTTGTTATATCTGAAATTATTGTTGTAATTGTTATTATTATTTCTGTAGCTGGCGAATTATTATTTTGATACCTGTAAGAATTGTTCCTGTAATTGTCTTGACTACTATAGTTTCTAAAATAATTTTTATTTAAATGTTCAGGTTGACTTCTGTAGTCGTTTCTGTTTTAAATTTGAAAAATATTGGTTTTATCGCTATTTAAACTTTTTCCGCTGTCATACATCTTGCTACTGCTTCACCAAACGTCTTTGCTTCATTTGCAAGTAAAAGAGTTTGGTATTCGACATTAACACCTTTATTAAAAACGTTTAACGACATATTTTCATTAATTTTGTAAACCGCATCTTTAGCTTCTTGAGTTGGATTCTCCAATGTTTTAATTTCAAATGAACTTAACTGTTCTGAAAGTTCCGTAATTTTTTCTCTAAATTCTGATATAGATTTATTATTCTGTTTCAGTGTACTAAATTCGTTTAGTACCTGGTGTAGTGTTTTTGGATTTGGGTAAGCTCTCTCTAATGAATTTTTTAAATCTTCAAATGTCGACGGTCTATTTGAGCGACCTAGTATGCTACGAACTTGAGCTGATAATTTAAAATTTTAAACATATTTTATAAAAATTGGTCTATCTTCCTCTTTAATTAAATCATGAAGCAACTCTGTCTGTACAATGAAATCCTCTAAATGATTAAAACCTCCTTTAAAAATTTGTAGGTTTTTACCTACTACATTAATGTCGAAATTTTACATTTTTGGCAAATTGACATTTTCTTCCCAAACTGATGATAAATCCAAATCCTCACAATATGTTGTAAAAGTTTTTATTTTGTCTTTTACAATTAAGTTATTAAGTAATTCAATTGCTTGTTCATAAATTTTGTTGATTTTTTCTATTAGCGTTCTTTAATTTTGATTTTTTCTATTTCAGTTTTTAAAGTTTCAAAATATTTTAATTTATTTTTTTAATTTGTAAATTAATTACGACCTTCTTTCATAAGTTTTAAGTTATGTGTTTATATAACTCCAATAATTTTTCAATTATTAAAGGTTATATTTTATCGAGCTCAAGGTCAATGTTGCTTTCCGAAGAAAACAACTGAAGGAATAACAACTAACAACAACAATACCCTATATAGAGTATCAATCACCTAGCAGACTAGACAGCTGTTTCGTTGGCCGCTACACCAACTCATCAGTAGCCTTTTATCGTGATTCTTGCTGTGATCCACTAAGCTCTTAATTTTCTACTTGTTTCACGAATGCAATTAGTAAATTACCCTGAATTGCGGTACGAGAATACAAATAATATGAAAGCAGCTTAAAGTTCTTCTAACTTGTGAAGCATACTTTCAGGGAAAGTATGTTTTATTATTCGAAGATAGATCAAAGCTTTTTCTAAATACTCAAAGATTTTGTTGTGCTTGTTGTTGTTGCTCTTCTATTTCACAGTCGATCTTAGCTTCAGCAGTTAGCTGATATTAAACTATGACGACATGAAGATTTGTTTCTTTTGAAAACTTAGATTTTTAATTTATTGTGTGTAAACACACACAAGTAATCATATTTTCAACGGCCGGGCTCTGCCATAGAATTTATTTGTAAATTAATTACGACCTTCTTTCATAAGATTTAAGTTATGTGTTTATATAACTCCAATAATTTTTCAATTATTAAAGGTTATATTTTATCGAGCTCAAGGTCAATGTTGCTTTCCGAAGAAAACAACTGAAGGAATAACAACTAACAACAACAATACCCTATGTAGAGTATCAATCACCTAGCAGACTAGACAGCTGTTTCGTTGGCCGCTACACCAACTCATCAGTAGCCTTTTATCGTGATTCTTGCTGTAATCCACTAAGCTCTTAATTTTCTACTTGTTTCACGAATGTAATTAGTAAATTACCCTGAATTGCGGTACGAGAATACAAATAATATGAAAGCAGCTTAAAGTTCTTCTAATTTGTGAAGCATACTTTAAGGGAAAGTATGTTCTATTATTCGAAGATAGATCAAAGCTTTTTCTAAATACTCAAAGATTTTGTTGTGCTAGTTGTTGTTGCTCTTCTATTTCACAGTCGATCTTAGCTTCAGCAGTTAGCTGATATTAAACTATGACGACATGAAGATTTGTTTCTTTTGAAAACTTAGATTTTTAATTTATTTTGTGTAAACACACACAAATAATCATATTTTCAACGGCCGGGCTCTGCCATAGAATTTATTTGTAAATTAATTACGACCTTCTTTCATAAGTTTTAAGTTATGTGTTTATATAACTCCAATAATTTTTTAATTATTAAAGGTTATATTTTATCGAGCTCAAGGTCAATGTTGCTTTCCGAAGAAAACAACTGAAGGAATAACAACTAACAACTAACAACAACAATACCCTATATAGAGTATCAATCACCTAGCAGACTAGACAGCTGTTTCGTTGGCCGCTACACCAACTCATCAGTAGCTTTTTATCGTGATTCTTGCTGTGATCCACTAAGCTCTTAAGCTCTAAGTTGTTTTCTTCGGAAAGCAACATTGACCTTGAGCTCGATAAAATATAACCTTTAATAATTGAGAAATTGGAGTTATATAAACACATAACTTAAAACTTTACTTATTTTTAATATATTCTTTACTACATGTTCTACTTTTGCTCTTCTTTAAATTTAATTTGAATTTTTCTAATAATTGAATGTTATTTTTAATAGTTTCCATAAATTTTTCTGAATATTCTTATTGTAATAGATTTTTTGAACATGTATTTAAGTTTTCATAATTACCCTGTGGATGGGAGCAAAATTGGATCATATGTGGAACGAAAGATAGCAAAAACAAAACGAGCAACTAATTGACGTTTATTGTTGTGAAATAATTGAAAAATGCCGGTCGCGTGTTTTATTCGTGTTTTTTTTATACCATAAAAATTCGTCGATTTGGAAAAATAAAATAAATTATTTGGACTTCTGCCGGTATTATGAAAAAAAAATTTTGAATGAATGTGAAAGTGATTGTAAAGTAATGCAACAGCAAAGTAGTGTCGAAAAAAGAAAAAAATGGAAATATCGGTAAATTTCTATTGTTTTAAATCATTTTTAATTACAAATATTCAATTTATAATATAAAATGTTGACTTTCTGTATTTTTTTTTTTTTTTTTATTTTGTTCAAAAAAAAATATTAAATTTGATGTTGTTGTTATTGTGGCTTCTTGTTTTCTCTAATTTTTAGTAGCTGCTGCTCCAGCTCGCCGATTTTTACCCAAATTGCGGCTGTTACCGGGTATGGTGGTGGTGGTTCTAGTTTAACCATCGAGCAAAAATTTTTGTTGCCAAAAATGGAAGAACTGAACTTGGTTGACATGTGGTTTCAACAAGATGGCGCTACATGCCACACAGCTCGCGATTCTATGGCCATTTTGAGGGAAAACTTCGGAGAACAATTAATCTCAAGAAATGGACCGGTAAGTTGGCCACCAAGATCATGCGATTTGACGCCTTTAGACTATTTTTTGTGGGGCTACGTCAAGTCTAAAGTCTACAGAAATAAGCCAGCAACTATTCCAGCTTTGGAAGACAACATTTCCGAAGAAATTCGGGCTATTCCGGCCGAAATGCTCGAAAAAGTTGCCCAAAATTGGACTTTCCGAATGGACCACCTAAGACGCAGCCGCGGTCAACATTTAAATGAAATTATCTTCAAAAAGTAAATGTCATGGACCAATCTAACGTTTCAAATAAAGAACCGATGAGATTTTGCAAATTTTATGCGTTTGTTTTAAAAAAAAAGTTATCAAGCTCTTAAAAAATCACCCTTTAATACTCTACTTTAAACATAATTTTAAAAACATGAACAACTTACATAATGCAGAAAAAACTGAACTGAAATTATATTAAAACATTTAAAAATGAAAAATTTAAATACGAAAAATTAAATAACTTAAACTAATACGTTCACTAGCTGCAGAATTTCAATTTCAGCTACGTTTGCTTCTCTCCCTCTGCTTCTCCACGCAGCGCCGGTATATGTGCGCACAGTTGTCGTGAACGTTAATAATGTGGAGCATTTCCAAAGTGTATCTTCGTGTGTATTAGTTCTCTTGCTATAAAATCTCAACGTTTGTAAAATCGGGTGCGTGTTTGTGGTTGGTCGAGTCGGCCGCAAGTGCTGTTTTTTGTTCTATTGGTTTGTCTGTTTGTTTCAAGTCTGATTTATGTGAAAAAAGTCTTGTTCGGAATTTTTTTTTCGTTGTCCCCACTTATGTCTGGTCACATACGTGGGACCCGTAACCATTAAATTTTAATTTGTAAGTCAAATTCGTTTGGTCTCTTGCTTTGGTATTGTAAATTTGTTTTTTTACAGCAATATTTGGTATTGCTATAACTATATAACTATATAAATAGTTAACTGACTTTAACGCGATTTTACACTTTTCTTTGTCATATATGTTAGAATATAGTTCCGATATATATGTCATCGATTTGTAGATATTATCCAGTTTTTCCGTTGTTCTTTTTGAAGCGAAGCTTTTTACACCTCGTTCTGTGATTTGCTTAGAGTGAAATCTGAAAAATTTTCGACAGATTTTTTCTTGGAAATTTTATGGTTTCTTTGTTGCTAGCGCTTATTACAATAAGAAAATTTAATACCTTAATATTAAATACTAAAAATATTTTTCGGCCTGCCCGTGGGGTTCGAACCCACGTCCTCTTAATTAAGAGCCCAATACACTATCCACTAGGCCACAAAGACTAGTTAGAAAAAGTTGTTAATTCAATCCTAATTATAACAGAAGCTATGCTCAGTAGATCGTCACCATCTATCAATAGATAGAGGATTGTGTATTTGCTATGCTACAACTATCAAAATTTTGCTTTTATTTGCCACAAGGTGTCTCCAGCATCGGTTTGTTTGTATTGTGAATGCGTTTGTGGTGATGTTGGCATAGAGTGTAAATTATGATCTAGAGATTGCATCAACTCTGCTAAATCTCTGTCATGTGTTAACAGAGTTATTTCACCTAAAAACATGAAGAAAAAAACTCTGTTACCCTCTATTAACACATGCCAGAAATTTAGCAGAGTTGATGCAATCTCTAGATAATAATTTACACTCTATGCTGTTGGTACGAAGAAAATAAGCAATGCCCACAAGTGCGTTGACAAGTGCGTTTTTAAGTGTCAAAAAAATATATGATATAAATAAATATGGAATTAACAACATTAAGTATAAATTATTATCTAGAGATTGCATCAAATCTGCTAAATCTCTGGCATGTGTTAACAGAGGTTAACAGAGTTTTTTCCTTCACGTTTTTAAGCAAAGAAACTCTGTTAACACATGCCAGAGATTTAGCGGAGTTGATGCAATCTCTATATAATAATTTACACTCTATGTTAACAAACGCATGCATGAGTCAGTGCAGCCAAGTTCACAACATGTGTGGAGAGTTAAAATGGAGAGTCGCTGGCATTATATGTAATTGGCGTAGAAATTTGACATTCAACAATAAAAAAAAAGCTGTAAATGTGTTTTCTGTATATATGTAATTTATTTTATGTTATTTTATATTTTTGAATTTAAAAGTTAATTTATTAAAAAGAAAAAATTATTAAGCTATCAAATCTATGCAACTGCGAAAAAGCTTCGCTTCTATCGTGTGTCCAACGACGCACCTGTTTTTTTTTTCTCTCTGAACTGTTTGTGAATGAGTTGATTGATTGTTTTCTTTGGAAACTCATTGTTATGCAATATTGTTTTAATTGTGTGTAGGTTTTCCTTGTGATATTCTTTGTTGCTGATGTTGAGTACTCTCCGTATGAAATTGTTCGCTGTATTAAAAATGATTCTCTTAGGATGTTTCGAATAAAAGTTAATTAAGCGTCCAGATGCTAACGGTCTTTGATACCAGTTTGTAGTTAATTTGTTGTTTTTTATTATTATTAGAGTGTCCAAATATGGTAAAATTCCATCGACTTCTTAGTAAATTTTATGTTTTCATGATAATCGTTCAATGTTCTCAGTGTTTCTTCTATTTGGTTCGTTTTGACTATAATAAAAGGGTCATCGACATATTTTGTAACTAGTCTTGTTTTGTTGTTAAGTGTTTCCAACGACTTGTCTAGTAGCTCTTCCATCACCATGTCTGCAAAGACTGGAGACGCTGGGGATCCCATCAGCATTCCTCTGAGTTGCGTATATAAAGGGTGGTTAAATTTTAAGGGCCGATGTTGAATGTGAACCACAACTAACGTCAAATTTTTTTTTTGCATGTCATTTGACATTTCTCAATTTCAGACTAATTCAATTTGAACCGTGGAAAGATATACAATCGACCAACGCATTAAAGTTATTCAGGCTTATTATGAAAATGGGCGTTCAAATCAAAATGCATATCGTGCACTTCGTGATTTTTTTGGTCAATTTAATCGTCCAAATGTGCGTACAATCGGAAAAACCGTGCAAAATTTGAGCAAACCGGGTCTGTAGGAGATGTGAAAACACCATGTCATGCTCGTACAGTTCGTACTGCAGAAAATATTGTATTTTTTCCAAAATGAGGCCGGTCAGGCAATTACTGTGAATGGTGTTCGCTATCGTGAGATGATAACGAACTTTTTATGGCCCGAATTGGAAGATATGAATGTGGACGATATGTGGTTTCAACAGGACGGTGCCACTTGCCACACAGCTAACGAAACAATGACTCTTTTGAGCGACAAATTCAATGGCCGTGTTATCTCACGTGGTGGCGATGTCAATTGGCCGCCAAGATCATGTCATTTGACACCGTTGGACTTCTTTCTTTGGGGTTATTTGAAAGGAAAGGTGTACGTCGATAAGCCAGCAATAATTCAAGAGCTAAAGGATGAGATAATTCGGCACATTAACGGCATAGAACCTCACTTATGCCTCAGCGTCATCGAAAATTTGGACCTTCGGATGGAGGTGTGCCGCCGAGGTCGCGGCGGCCGTTTGGCCGATATTTTGTTTCATACATAATTGAACCATACCAATATTATCATAATAAAAAGAAATGACAATAATTTCCTAAATAATTTGTGTTTTATTCAAAATCGACATCGGCCCTTAAAATTTAACCACCCTTTATTATGTCTTCGTATTTAAAATATCGACTGTCTTTTATGTACAATTTTAATATGTCCATAAATTTGTCTTTGTTTCTCTTGGTATAAGTTTTGATTCTGTTCCATTTTGTTTCAATAATTTTAAGTTCATAGTCAACAGATATACTACGGAACAAAGATATCACGTCAAATGAATCTATGGACTCGTCGTCATAAATATGTGTATTGTTTATGCGTTTTTTAAAATCTAGTGCATTGTTGATATTATATTTGGAGTCTTTAGTCAAATTTTCCAATTGTTGTTCAAGTTGCAACTGAGCAAACTAAACGCACATTCCAAACAACCATTGGTGACATAACTAATAGGCTAGCCATTCTAGAAACACCAGCCAGGGTGGAAGAAAATGTTCCTAATATCGAGGAAAGAAAGAAAGAAAAAAATCTTAAATTTTTAGTGGATACTGGTGCCGCTAAGAATTATGTAAAACAACTCAATGGCCTGAAAGGGTGTAGAATTTTAATTTTAGTTAAAACGTATCGCGTTACTTTTACGAAAAAAATATGTTCGCGATTTTACTTTACCGCGTTTTAAATTTTTTTTATTTGATTTAAGGACCTGCCTAAAATTGTGCCAGCGCAAAGCGCCACAGGCTTAAAATATATTTTTTCTTTAGCTTAAAAAGCAAGGCTCGAGTAGCTTCTTTTTTAGCTTAGAATTTTAAGTGATTTTATTTTAAAGTTGATCGACGTTTTATAGTCGAGCAACAGTATTTTCCTCGATCCTAAGGAACATAGTGAACTAATATAAATTCACTTACATATAACAAAAAAAATAAACTTTAACATATGTTTAAGTGCAACAAACAAAAAAAAAGAATGCGTGCCAATATGTGACAAAGTGTGTAAAAAAAAATGCAAGCATATATAGTGCGTGAGTGCAACAAAAAATAAGAACATAATATAAGTTCAACGTTCTTAAAAAAAAGTATATATATACAGTGCGTGAGTGTAACAATAGTAAAATTATATAAGTTCAGTGTTCTTTTAAAATATATATATAAACAAGTGTTAACGTAGCTTAAGTACATGTTACAGAAATAATGAGTTTGTGTGATAAATATAATAATAATTCTTTTATAATATAAATTAACTAGTTTAGTTGTGCGTTGCATAAATTATTATTTTTGGAGTGCACTACAAGGCATTAAACCAGTAGAGAAGGAATTTTCGGTGCATTCAATTCATGAATCCAATATAGTAAAGAATAAATGTTTTATTAACTTTTGGGGTACAAATGCAACTTTTTATATATAATCTGACATAAGAAATTTTGATGGAAAAATAGGTCTCGATTTTTTGCGGGAAATAGAAGCGAAACTTGACCTAACGAAAGGAACAATCGTATATAGGGCCGGTGAAGAGAACCTGTTATATTTGTATTGCAAAAACGTTATCATCACGTTATCATTTCCTGAAGAAATTCGGGATGAGCTTACCTCCTTAATTCAGCATCATGAAGACGTATTTGCTGATCCCAACCAATCCTTACCCTTTAGTACAAATGTGGTCGCTACTATCAGAACAGCTGATAGTGACCCAATCTACTCGAAATCATACTCATATCTCTTTGCAGTGGCAGAATTTGTCAACAAGGAAGTCAACGAACTTCCGCTTAATGTAATTATAAGTCCTTCGAGGTCTCCCTACAACAATCCAGTGTGGGTTGTAGACAATAAAGGGATTTCTTCATCAATCGCAAAATGGGACTTGTTATAGATTTCAGGAAGTTGAATGAAAGAACAGTCTCTGCGATAAGTATCCAATTCGTGATGTTTCGATTATTCTGGCTATTCTAGGAAAATTCTCATTTTTCTCTACGATTAACTTCAAACCTGGTATCCACCAGATCAAGCTTTCTGAAAGAGATCGTGAAAAAACAGCCTTTTCATCAATAATGCCAAGTTTGAATTCTGTAGGCTTCCGTTTGGACTCAAAAATGCCCCGAGCATTTTTCAGAGGGCCATAGATGATGTCTTAAGGAACGAAATTGGAAAAAGTTGTCATGTCTACATTGACGACACTATAATTTTTTCCAAAACCAAGGAATAAAATTTGGAGGACATCTCTAAAACTTTCAAAAAAAAAAAAGGTATCACGCAAACTTTAGGGTGTCGCCAGAGAAGTCAAAATTCTTTAGAACCCAGGTCGAATTCCTAGGATTCATGGTATCCAGTAATGGAATTAAGAACTGCCCTGATAAGATAAATTATATAATTAACTACAAAGCTCCTGAAAGACTTCGTGGTCTGCGCTCATTTCTAGGGTTAGCGGGCTACTCTAGGCGATTTGTTAGGGAATATGCACGGATTGTTAAGCCGCTAAGTTTTTGAGGGGAGAAAACGGGAACATAGGAATAAGAGTGCCCTTACAACCCTTTGACCTTACACCCATTGACCTTACAACGGACGCATTTTCTCATGCTATTGGCGCAGTTAATAAAACTTCAACCACAAAACGGACAGCCGATAACTATGATATCAAGAACACTATCAAGCACTGAGGAAAATTACTTGTGGCCGACGCTCTTTCGAGGCAGCACATAAATATGACAGGCCTTTTACATACATCTGACCAGACGACTGTTTATAGCGAGGATTCACTTACGCAAACTATACCGAGTGTCGAAAACCCAATAAATTGCTTTCGAAACCAAATAGTAATAGAAAAATGGACAGAACCAGCCAAAACCACAAAAATTGTATTTAAAACACATATTAGGCATTCCGTTACATTTAGCACGATTAGGAACTTATTAAACAATCTAAAAGGAGTTATTTATCCGAACGCGTTTAACGGTATTATGTGCGACCTCACAACCCTTGGTCAAAATCTGGATAGTATTACCAAACTCTCCATCAGAGGCATCCTATCAAAACAAAAATAGCCAAAACACCCGTTTCTTCCCAACCAGATGAAATCCTTCATATAGATATCTATAACACATACCGGGCATTCTTCTTAACCTGTTTAGACAAATTTTCTTAATTTGCTGTGATCATGCCAATATTATCAAGGGCTATAGTAGATGTAAAAGAACCCCTTATGCAAATCCTCAATTTAAAAAAAAAAGAAACGAAAACGATTGTGTGTGACAACGAACGAACTTTAAATTCACATTCAATTATATGAATCATGGGTTCATTACAACGTAGATATCTCCACTACTCCACCATTTCATAGTACAACGAATGGCCAAATAGAAAGGTTCCATGGAAGAAAAAACCTTATCAGATTATAAGTACATTGTGGAATTGATACTACTTGCCACCTTAAAATACAATAGATCAGCTCACTCAATTACGGCGCACAGTGGCGTGCCCCATACGATTTAGAAGGTCAAAATTATTTATTGATTTTAAACAATAGGGGATGTAAAAACAAGCAAAAAAATGTATGAGAAGTGGGGGTCTATTTTGACCCCCTGGGGAGCTAGGGGTGAATTTGCGTGTTTCTGGAGGTTGTTTCACTTTAAACGTGTTTGCAGCGGAACTCATTGACGTGGAACTTTTTTAAAGACGTTTTGGAAAGAAAATTTAATGGTCTTTCTGAGGATATATAACACTAGTTAGGATTTAAGTTAAACATATCATTTTTTGAGGGCAAACCAAGAAATTTAAAAAAAAAATACATATTTTCTAGGTTTAAAGTAAAATTTTTCAAAAAATTCTAAATGAACATTGATTTTTTTATTTCAAATTTTGATTACTTATAAAATTTTCTTTAAAAATTATATAACTCTTATATACTTTACACCAATTATTTATTCAAAAACAACCCAAATATCTTCATTTTGACTTCATCTTATGAATCCGACGATTCAGAGTCGTAATCTGAAGATGTATCAGAAGACGAACTGTTTCCTTCGAGTGTTTCTTCCTGCTGCATAAGAAATTTTTGCATCTCTGGGGTAAAAGATTTATCTTTTCTTAACGGATTTTTGCGGTATGAATTTATCACAGGATCTGAAGATATCAACAACATATTTAGAAGATCTCTATTTGTATTAACCCTTGATGACTTCCGCGTATTGCACATACGAAAACGCCTACAATCCTTATTACGGGCTTCCTGAGCCTCCTCTGATAATTGCCCAATAGGCACAACACATTGTTTTATAATTTCTGATCCATGGCAAAGAATTTTGTGGACACTAACTGGCATACAATACCAGCCATATAAACTAATGTATAATTTGCGAGTTTCTTCAAGAAAAGTCTGGAAGACTGGTAAATTAATTTCAATACCTGACGATATACAGCTAAGGATAATATTAAAGTTTTTAATTAACGCTACGTTAATTCCTGTTATATTTGCTGATTTTCAGGATTTTTAAAAAAGGTTCTAGCAGTATTGCCATCATGGGTAGTTCCATATCCTGGCTTGCATACTTCAATTAATATTCCAACTTCTTTTCTAAAACGAGATTGAATAATTTTTTTTTTTTTTCTATGAAAAAAATCTTATTGCCCCACATTATAAGCCCCCTTACTCACGTTATTAATTCATGTTTAATGTCGTCAACGTTCCCGGATTTATGGAAAGTCGCCATCGTTCTTCCAATAGCAAAAAAGCAAAATCCATCCTGTCCCAATGATTTTAGGCCAATAAGCATCCTTTCACCATTAGCAAAAATTTGTGAAAAACTCATGGCTCAGCAAATTACACACCACTTAGTAAGTAAAAACCTTTTATCCCCGCTTCAATCTGGGTTTCGTGTTGGACATAGCTGCTCGTCTGCAGTTGTAAAGATTCTTGATGACATACGTCCACAATATGACGATGGGTCGTTGACGCTTCTGTGCTTATTGGATTTTTCGAAAGCGTTTGATAAAGTAAATCATCATATTTTGTGTAGTAAGCTAAAGTCTTTGTTTGGGTTCTGTGATAGTGCCGTTAACTTAATGTCCAGCTACTTATCCTTTAGGTATCAAAAAGTTAAAATAGGCCAATTGTCGTCAGGGTAT